>CM062077.1:5121190-5429296 GCA_031163375.1 Conogethes punctiferalis | reverse complement strand
TGATGTTTTTGCTTTGGTAAAATTTGTTTGTTGATGCTACTAGCTGTTCAATTTCAATATTTGTTATTATGAAAAGATATATTGTTATATTCCAGTTCGGATCAGTGCGCATCTTGTTGCCTTCTTCTGTATCAAGATTTATGTCCCGGAGGCAAGTATGCACTTCCTATTTAGATGCCTCTAGTGTTATGTAAACCACATAGGAAATCCATAGGTATGTTACGTGTATAACTTATTTATGTGTTGGTGCAGTGTTCAGGTTAGTCTATTTTAAAAGTTTAATAAAGTTCATGTAATGATTAATGGAATTAGGTAATTCATGGTAATTTTTAGATAGAGCTTTTTTATAATATTGAACTTTTCTAGGATTTTTAGCCTCCCCTCCCACTTGGTGATAGGTACATGGTGATCTTTCAAGACAACCCCCTATATCGCGTGTATATTAAGTACCTACAAATAACCTTAAAATACAGTAGGTACCTACCTATAGTATCATCTAATTAAATTATAGAAAATTAAAGATTGTAGTTTGTTTTTAACTGACTTAGAAATGATGTGATAAATGCTACAAGCTACATTTGATTTTGTATATGTCACCGGAAAATAGCAAGAATCGTAAGTTGATCAATTTCCTAGGTAGTTGATTAACTTTCGGAATATAACAAACGGTAGTTGAAATGTATTATTTTACGGCAAGACCCCGTAAAATGACTAAAATACATACGTTAAATAATACATTTCAACTGCCGTTTATTATTTTCCGGAAGTTAATCAACTACCTATGAAATTGATCAACTTACGATTCTTGCTATTTTCCGGTGACATATACGAGTTTGCCAAAAATAAAACATATGATCTACACCCCCCTTGCACTTTGTGATATTTTATGAAAAGGCGGTCCCTGCATACAGAATGCATCTATGTAGGTATATTGATAACTGGTAAAAATAGCTAGGTACATACATAACTTTGAATACAGTCCTACCACCAACATCTCCAAGATCGCATTCAATCATTAAAGCATAAATCATCAACAACACGATTTATTTCCAACCCATTCACGTGCAACGTCTGATATTTAGTTGTCATCCCAGCATCCTCAAATCCTGCCACGCCATTTTCGATCTAACCCCTTTACAATAAGATTCAGCGGTCCAGGCTATCCCGCTCACGTGTTGAAATGCAAATTGGTGTAATAAAATCGTCCGTTTTACCAGCGTTTGCTAGATACTCACGGGCGACCGTGAAGTTAGCAAAAAGTTACGAAAAATCTAGACGAATAACGGACTCTATCCATTGGAAATTAGGTTGAAAATTGTTTAGGAAAATTTGTCAGATGAGGATAGCTTGATGCGTGGCTGTATGTACGCTTGACCCGGTCGTTTGTGTCTGGATTACCGATTGAGGTCTATCTTTTGTTGAAGCACTCGAGAAATAACTTTGACTTTCAGCTACCAGACAGACCACTTTTCAGGTAGCTAGCCAAGTACTGGGTGATGACAGTCCATACAGAAGTACTTGACGGCTGGAAATTTCGGTAACGCACTTCGATGTAGGCTTACTGGTTTTTAGGTACTGAATAAGTTACTTACTTACTAACATGGCGCAGGGACCCAATATGAGTCTTCATCGTTATCATTTTGGGTGCTGTCCCACGAGTGGAGAGACCTGCTCGCTCACCGAGCTTAATGTCCGTGACTGGGGGTGCGGTCGGGGTGGCGGAGCACTGGGCACAGCGTGTTTGATTTCGATTTGTTCGTGATTATCGTATCGTGATCGCCAGTTTAGGCAAAGCACCTGGAGGCTTTACCCATAATCATCACGCTGGGCAGGCGAATTGGCGATCGCAGGGCGCAACTCCCCTGTAGTATTTAAAGCTACGCCTTCAATTGGAATGTAGCGTGAATAAAAGTAGACCTACGTTCAGCAGTGGACGGACCAGAGCTGAATGATTGATCAATTGTAATGTTATACCGCCACCAGTAGATTGACAGAGCCTCGTTTGTTATTCGGTTGGATGCATCACGTTTGGGTGTGGGTATCTTGGAGCGAAAGGATGATAGGGTGCTCCTTTACATCTCAAAAATTTGTCTTGGCCTCCAACAATAGGTAAGGATCTCCACTTTTACACAAATATACGAGTATACATTTATTTATTTATGGAAACAGTTCGCACGACCATGTCCCTCTCTTCAGGGCACACAGCGCCACCTAGTCCCGAACTAAGCTGAAGCTTATACTATGGATACTAGATAACTGACTAACTTACTTATTTTTTTTTTGTAAATAGACACATATTGTACGTAACTAAAATCCAGACCAATACCTACACAGAGACTCAGTTCATGCACACAAATGTTTGTAATGTGCGGGAATCGAACCCGCGGTAACAGAAGAAGCGTTCACTACCCCTTAACTAAATTGGTCGTCATGTACAGATATGGTACCAACCTCCTCCTTTCTTCCAAAAAAACTTAAATAAAACATCACATTATAAATCACGGTGGTTTATTAAATTAACAATAATTAGATATATTCGTTACATTTTGTCTCAAATTACAAAACATGCAAACTGTAAAATACATGCACACTTATAATTATTATATGTTTGATACAAAAATTCATGGATTTAGGTACTTTAAACAAAACACTTATTAAGAAATATATCTAAATTAGCTTAGATATACATTATTATTGTCAAAATATCCATTTAGAAAAGTTCGTAGTAAACTAATTAGTCGGTTGCACAACATCTAGAAATAGTCTGAAACTGCTCCTCACATAAATACAATGAATGAATGAATAAAGGAAATATAAGGGAAAATACCGTAGATATTGTAAAATAAAATACAAAAGTATGTACCGAGGTACAGAAAGATCGTTTTTATACAATGATGCTGATTTTTCTGTACTACGATGAGGCTAGAGGAATTTTCCGCTAGAGGCGCCAGTGTAGCTTAAAGTCTCCGAAATTTCATTTAACATTGTTTCTTCTTGTGGGTTACAGAAGTTTATTTGAAAATTAAAATAGTCGTACAAGACATTAAATATTACGGAAAATAGGAGTTATAGTACAATAAATACCGTCTATATGACCTCACTCTACAGTGGCGCCCATTGGTGAGCCCTAAAACGGTAGTCCTCATTACACGAATAAAATGTCTTTCAAAATTCCCGTTCTATCAGTGAAATATTCAACGCTTAAAACATATTTAAGATAGCTTAATAATAATGAAACATTGATAAAGTACGAGTAATTCGCAGTATAATATCTAAACATCAATTTTCATATCTAATACTTCTACTAAATTCACTATTAGATTCTAAATATTGTATGATGGAGGTGGAATATCACAGAATATCTAACTAACTACACTTAACTTAACATTAACTCTCATACTTTTACCGTATAAAAATATTTCTATAACCAATTACCGCCATATAAAGTGAGTACAAAAATATTTTGCTTTTGTTGAAGAATGTAGGTACCAACGCATATATCCTACCTACTTACAATATTCATCTCTCCTGAGATACAATGAATTTGCGGCGTTTGCAGTTGAGACATTGGGACTGTGGGGTCCGGAGGCCAAATCTCTTGTAAAAGAGATTTCATCTAAACTGGTCCAGGCTTCGGGCGACCGCAGAAACAATATCTTATCGATTAGGTGTGGACTACACGCATTCGAAGTATCTAGGTAGGTTATAGCAGGTTTTTTCGCATGTTACTTATTAATACTTTTCATTTATTATACATACAGCCTGTCTGCGATATTACGATACATTATATTTTGATTAGTAGATATTCATTTACAGAATGATTTTTAATTTATTATTACTTACGTTAGAAGTAAGACAAGTCAAAACCAGAATTCCTGATAATAACCTGTGAATGCGAGTTTCGTTAAATCTGTTACCGAAAGTGACAGTCACAAATAAAACGAAGTAATAAATCACCATTAAGTTAAAAAAAAAGTCGCATGGTTTTCTTTATTTGTGAGTTGAATCAGTAATGGAATGCAAAAGATGCAACAATTTTAAACGCTTACGCTTTCTATTTGGCCCCTGACTGTTAATAGTAGATACTAAAATGCCTGTCTTTGGTACACTATTTTATATAATTATATGAAAAGAACCTATTCTTATACAATGTTGTGATGCTATAATCGTTGAAAATCACTTTTACATCGATACTCTGTAATCACTACATAACACATCACATAATTATTTCAAATACCTGTGTTACCAAAACCACAATATAACTAAAACGTAAATTTTATAAATTATTAAATGTTTGTTTATTTCTAGCAAATTCGTTTTATGTTTATCTCATACTAGCTGTGCTCGCGACTTCGTCCGCGTGGAATAGTTATTTTTTCCCCGTTTTTTTACATTTTCCATTATTTCTTCGCTCCTAATAGTTGCAGCGTGATTCCTCGATAAATGGTCTATTCAACACAAAAAGAATTTTTCAATTCAGACCAGTAGTTCCTGAAATTAGCGCGTTCAAACAAACAAACTCTTCAGCTTTATAATATTAGTTAAGATAAAATATTACGTTAATTTCATAAAATAATGGAAGAGAGAGCATAAACTTATGCATATCTTTTGGTTAGGACCTATGCGACAACTGAACAGTGATAACGTTTTGGTCCTTCGAACCAGATAAAAGTCGATTTTCGATGTTTGAAACTTTTTCTAACATTTCTCAGATCCTTAACAAATACGTCTTTTACGGCTGGGACTACAGGCCTTCCCAATATTATTATTGTATGATTGTTATACTATTTTAAAATACAAAAAATAATGTGCTTTACTTTACATAATGCTTAACAAAGGAATATCTTACAAAGTAGTTAGAAATATTAACTTAAACATTAATATTATGGCACAAAACATGATACCCATTCATTCATACAATAAAACAGGTCTGTCCCTAAACAAATTTAATAACAAATGATACATACTTATCATATTTTATGAAAATAGATAATCATGATAGCAGGTCATTAATTAAAACAATGGAAGTATGTACACATGTTTATCATATACAACGAAATAAAATTGTTCTGAACACGGATTCTCTTCACAAAATTAAGGAAAAAAGATATCAAAGAAAATCCAAGAGTTCAAATTTTCCCCATTCATTATACCATTATTTATTCTTAATGGCACAGCATACTAGCTTTCTTTTGTCTCTTCGCCCTTTTGAAAGCTAAAAAGGGGGCCCCCCTTTTTAGCTTTCAAAAGGGAAATTCACTTGAAACAGACAAGAAGTTTCACTTTTCATTCAGCGTGATACGGATCGCTTAAATTTCTTTGGATTTCGGCATCTGATTAATCTCAGGCAAGATGCAGCCATTTGGACGTACCTACTAATATAAAAAGTTACCACCTCTATGTTGACCTGGAAGATGATTCTTCACGTTTCATTTAAAGGATCCCATTCATAAGAAGGGAAAACATGTGCTGAGTATTCCCAAAGTATCGCACACTGATCAACCTGTTAGTGTTTCTCCACTGGATTCAGTTTCATCTCGTCCTCTTTTAACTTTTCCACAGGTAATTCTGGCTTGAATGGCTTCTCTTTTCTCTTGGGATAGCACGTTGCAATAGCAGCGATGGCCGCGAAGGTAAGAGCTGCTCCGGCGCAGACGGTGCCTCCCCAGTCAAGGACGCTGCGAACCACAACCAGCTCCGGAGTCATGGACTGGTCTATCAGGACTCGTTGTTGCACCCAGAAGACTGGGAACAGCATACGGGGCACGTGTTCGTAGAGCCTGTGGAATTATAGGATAGGGTTTAGCAATTTGGCGAAATGACACAACAGTACGGCTTTGCCCAATTTCGGAAACAGCTGGCTAAATCTGAGGAAACACAAGTGTGCCTGCACATAAAGACTATTTTACACGAAATGAGAGAGATCAGGCTCCGGACCAATGGCTTAACGTACTTTCCTATACGAAGGGTGTATCACTGCCGGATCCCATCAGAAACATCCAAGCTTTTCGGCTTGATATAGAATTAAGCCCCAAGGAAAAGGAAATTGGTAGTGATCATCCCCGTGAATCGGAAAGCGCATTCAAATCTTTGGTCCTACGCCCGATTGTTCACCGATTGTGTCGGGACGCCCGATCGATGTTGGATAGTGGAGAAACAGAGAAACGCATCTGTGCTTGCGCATTATTGTACAGTGCACATTAAGTATAATATCTTCAGCTAATGTGCTTGGATCTATCGGAATTGGTCGGTGGTATAACCAGAATAATGATATAATGAATCATACCTACAGCTTGGCGTTGGCAATAGAGAAGTTACGGGTCTCACTTTGGCTTTCCATCATGCGACGGGACGTCACTATGTTGTGCTAACTATAAAAAGAAATTGTCTGCTAAGGCCGAAATTCTGGATAAAAATCTTGTGACTAGGTTCGAGATCACAAAGTCGTTATATAAAATCTTTATATCTGTTTGTATCGGCATTTGTGACTCAAATCAGAACAGCTTGGCAATTTTAACAATCTTCATCAACCAGTAAGTAAACTGTGGAGTAATCACGCATACCTAGTGAGTGAGAAATGTTAGAAAGTATGTTTTGGGCGCAACTATCTCGCTCCGAACAGGTCCGACATCCCACTGTGACACTGAACTCTATTAAACAGCTGCTATCAATTCATTGATAGCACACCTGTTATTAACTGCCATTGGCTTGATCAGGGATCGTAATAACTACTAACTAGTTCCGAAATAACATAGTGATGTCAGTGGGTCAGTTTGTAGCTTGAATTCAATGCATCAAAAGCCACAGTTTGATTGAATGTACCTACCTACAGAGCAAACATATCTCATGATTTCTATACTACCTACTTAATTCGATTTTATACGAATTAGATGGGCAATTGTGTGTGTCTGCATCGTGTATTAGATTATTATTTTTGTGTGTATGTATGTATTACCTATTTTTTAATATGTTCTAAATCAATAAAAAGTTAAGAAATGTAAAAAATATGTTTACTTACGCCACGTTTGGGTTTGGTTCCAAGTAAATGTTCAATTGGAATCTTGCTGCGACGTCCAATGGAATACCCAGTCTCTGAGGATAAACAAAGAACGAATACGTAACCAATGAGGAACAATAACTAAGATAGTTGACCGTAAATATTGCATTTTAGTAAGTTTTTTTTGCCGGTATGCCTTTACGTATACACCAGGGCTATGGCTATGTTGTTCACACTCCTACCACCAAAAACGAAAACGATCGTTCGTTAAATAAATAAATCCCTCTCATTAGTCCCTCCCGTGTTCGAATATACGAACTAAGTAAGTAAAATTCATCAAAGTCGATTTTAATAATTTAATTGATATATTCGAACACGGGAGGGACAAATGAGAGGGATTTATGGGGCAAAATTACGTGATCCGTTCAACGAACAATCGTTTTCGTTTTTGTTGGTAAGGGGCCCAGGGCCTATGTGGGGCTCACTCCTATTTAGCGGAGCATACCCACTAAACCCGTCGGTACGAGCATTCTGACTGAGAGGGTCGGGATGGCCGGAGGGGTTTGACATAACCCCACACAGCGCGACAGCGCTGCGCCGCCGTTGTGTTGTGGGCCTTAATAGACTTGTGACGTCGAATTTTTTGAACGAAACTTGTGACTACGTTTTCTTCAAGACGCTAATGGGCATCATTCTACATTTTTTGTGGGTGTTCCCTGCCTCCCTTCCATCTTGAGGCAGGGTAAAGGGCCTAAATGCATTTTCCCCGGCCAAAAAAGGTGTGCCCACAACCATTTTCGAGCGCTGGATACGCGCCTGGGTCACGTAGAGTATTATACTTACAGGTTCCACAGCAAAGTAGAAGGAGTGTTTGTCTTCATCCGGCTGCAACCCCGTCACGGCTTCTCGGAGCTGAGGGTCGCCGTGCAGGAAGTGGGGCAGCGAGATAAAGGAGGGCGAGCCGAACCGACACGTAGACACGTTCATGACACCGCCCCAGAGACACTCGCCGTTGCAGAAGCAAGCGTTGTCCTCTGATATGGACGCTGGAAGGTGGAAAAAAGAGGTTAGTCTTGCGAGGAAACTGTCGTGTGACCGGATGTTCTATATCTATATGACACACAATAGGTCGAGCCTGTTGTGTTTTCATACAGTTCATCTGTTGCAAAATGGAAGTAAGTAAATAACATTAATTTATGGTCTCGCTGTGGTTTTTGCTATTTTAATAATATTTTCGTTTTGGCGACAAGCCTGCGAAAAATTTTTAACTACCTACCCCAGAAATGGGAGAAAAATATTTTTAATAAACAACATAATAATAAATATTAGACAACATCACATACATTGTTCCATGTTTCCAAAGTTAAGCTAAAGTTAACTTACTTATATGGAATTGAATGGAAGGTATAAACATTATTTATACCTAAACATAAACCTCCGGGATTAGGAAGTGCGTGGCCATGTTCAAAGTTGTCCGTGCATCGAAAAGTTCGTTGAAATATTGGTCATACTCATGCGGCTCATCTCTTTTGGGTTTTGAAAGTGACTGAACAGATTCACACTCACACTCGTGAACTTCTACTTGGTTAGTCTTGGTTCTTAGAGATCTACGACATGGGAATGGGGATGTTTCCAGGGTCAAAATAATTACATTATATTTAGTCCGCATTTTAGATTATAAAAATATATTAGACACGTATTTTTCCTTTTTTCATTTAAACAAAAAATAACAATGATACAAGGCATCAAAATTTAGGAGTGGGGGTCTTTGACGTTACTTAGTGGCGAAAAAGCTCCCACTCTGTGACGTCACGCGTAATTTTAACGGGCTATATCTTTGTCATTTTTGGTCTAATTTACAAATGAAAAAATACGTGTCTTTTATTTTTGAACAATCTAAAAGACGGACTAATTACATTTTTTACGGAAACAGGCCCATTGCGTCTGAAAAGCGCTATAAAGGCTATTACTCACAGTTATCGAAGCTGCTGGGCCCGAGAGCATACTTGTGGTACTCTAAGTCGTACTGCTCGCCGCTGGCCACGTAGTCCATGCCCACAGTGCGGCACAGGTCCGGGATGAACATCGTCAGCCGGGACGACGGGCTCAGGTCCCGCGGGAGGAACTCGCCCACACTACCCGATAGCTGGATACAAATAAAAGTTATAATATAGATATCACACAACATCACACACCTACATTGCTACGATCCCAAAGTAAGTAGCTTAAGTACTGTGTTATGGGAATCAGAACGACGAAGGTACCACCAAATATATACTTAAGTCTTTGACTGCCGAGAAACTAGACACAATAGAAAAACTATTGTTTGTCGGTCACCGGTGACCGTCATGGCGTTCAACGTGTTAAATACAAATAAAAATATAAACACCCAGGACACGGAACAAATACAAATGTTCATCACACGAATGTTTGTCCCGAGTGAGAATCGAACCCACGACTCTTGGTTCAGAAGGCAGGGGTCACTACCAATTGAGCCACCGAGCCAGTCAGTTACTATCGATATTTTTTTCTTGCATCGCAATCGGTTGACATGTCCGTGTCGTTTCCGGATCTAGAATAGGATCACCCTATCTCATCTTGTACGTGTCGTAAGACAACTAAGGTAATGTCCTGAAACTGGCAGCAGCGTTCACCTGGGTACAGATAAAACCTAATGCGGTCACCAACCCGCCTACCAAACGTGGAGACAACAACTTCCCCAGAGATACGGCGAATAGGCACCGTTACATGGTGCAAGTTCCTAGGACGCGCACAGCGCGTTTCGCTTCTACCTTCATAGTGCGAACAGCTAAACTATGGAACTCTTTGCCGGGCTCCTTGTTCCCCGAGAAATATAATCTTCCGATGTTCAAGGCGAGAGTGAACCGGTTTTTTCTGGGTGAGCGCGTTCCATCGTAGACTACGATATCGCTTACCATCAGGCGAATCGCAGTCAAGCGCAAACTCATTTTGAATAAAAAAAAAAATTATAAATGTCAGGCCTATGTCCAGTAGTGGGCATCTTCAGACTGATGCTGATATCCTTTCAATGTCCAGTGCAAAGTTAATAAGTTTTGTTCTTTTATATTACCTTTGAGCACTCTCCGTCGTAAAAGGGCAAGTGATCCTCATGATTCCATTTGATGATCTGACCAGGCAGAGTGCCCTTTACTTGTCCCGTGGTAGTCTCCATGTAGCCATCGTTGTCTAACGAATTGTTCCTCTGAAAGCATTATTGTTTATTAAATTACAATATTTACATGTGGACATTACAGCAGTTTTGATTCATCAGGCCCCCTTCAAAAACTCAGTCCTTTTTAGAGGGTATTTGCCTATACCCATCACGCTATTTTGATGCGCTGGGCCTCATCAGTTAAGCACGTACGTAGTGTATGGTTTTGAATATCTAATGACGGCTTATCTGGTTACACAATATTAGCCACGAAGTTAATAGCCCTCTCCAGCAAGTGATAAGTTTCTTATATCGCGTTATATGATACTTAACACTTCTAATTATTACCTATTGAAATTCCTACCTCTATAGAACCAAACCACTGTGACGGTTTATGTGATAGTCATAATAAAATAATAGTAAAGAACTGTTATTAACAACCATAGACAGATACTTATAACATTTTTCAAACAACAATTCTGGCTGTCTTTTAAACATAAAAGACACGCACAGAATATTGTAATCCTATGAGCTGCTAGATTTTTTTTATATTAGCTCAGCATAGTGACTTTTCACCTGATGGAAAGTTAAAGAAGAAGTCCAAGACGCGACAATGGACGAAAACCCATAGTTTCTAATCAGTCACCACAAGCGTGCAAGATGTTTCTTCACGCTTCGTTTAAAGGATATTATAAAAAGTCTGTAACTTACTTTGTCGGTAGGAACACTTACCCCATAGAAAAAGCCAAATCTATCAACAGGCGGCGCGCCCCCCGTCGTACTTGCCGGTAGACTTTTAGCCAAATCCAAAAGCGGATCTTCATAGCCTTCGAAAAGAATTTCCTTGGCTAGCTTGGAGACGGATATCTGTTGGCCGAACATAGCCAGGCCCATTGAAAGGCCCTTCTGCTGGAAGAAGCCCCAAAATCTTGACCGGTACACGGCTGACTGTAAAAATATGAATGTTTCTTAGGTGTGGGAGTAAATATAAAGTATAAGTTAGCGGTTATATTTGTAGAATGACCTTTTATTGATGTTTAATTGGAGCAATTACTGTTAATTGGTCCTTTAGAATTAACTTAATTAACAAATCATATTTAGTTTTAGAAATGTCGAAATTGTTCTTCACAAAACAATGGTATACTTAAATAAGAAAAATATAGAAGCCTTCTCAAGTTACTCCCTTGACGAACTTCTCAAAATACAATACAGAATTTAAACTATATTTAGAACTTTTTTGTATCCGTTATGGAATGTTAACTAAAAGTTATTACGTAAAAGTAAACAAAGAAGAGTTCTCCTAATAAAACGGAAGGTCTTCAACGTTTACGTCACAAGATTGTATCGTGAGCTTTTGTCAGATCAAAATACGTAGGCTTATGTAAGCTGCGTAACAGTTTATTATACGCCCACGTGGACCCGCCTCGTTAGGAGTTACACATGATACGCTTGTGTGAATTAAAGGTGCGATCCGGGGATTAAAGACTTTTAACGAGATGGCCATCTGCAAGTTGAATGGTGCATTCCGAACATTTAAATGGGTAAAAGTAAAATGAATTCATTCTATGAATTCGAAAGCTTGTTATTGTTAAAAACACGTGACAATATTTTGCGAATTTTCCAGCAGTTGTTGACTTTTCTAATGTTTAAACAACCAACAGTCATCATCTACTTATACTAGACGAACTATTTTGCATCGGGGCTCGTATTATTAATTACGTAATTTATCAATCGCCGGACAATGTTTAACATCTTGAAAAAGGTAATCTAAAAAACTAAAAAGTCATGGTTTGTTCAATAAGAAACGTCGTCTTGTCTTTTTACCTTTTGTCATACTATCTCAATGATAATAATATTTATCCAGTCATTAAAAATCAGACCATAATTAATATTTAAAAATATGTACTACTTAGTCTATTCTTCAAAGACGCATCAACCTACTTTTTCCTTGATAACTTTTCCTATCTTAACGTAAGATCTTAATAATACACGATAAATCTTGGAAAATTGCGAATCATTCATGACACAAATATTTTCCTTCTGGGACTGACTCATGTAGCATGTAAATGAATATTGAGCAATTAAACGTATTATTTTATTTTTTATTCTAGCATTATATCGTAGAATCAATAGCATTCATGAGTGACTACGATAATTGTTTATCAAACTATTTTAAACTAATCACATATTTTATTACATAGGTAGGTACTTAAATACAATATTATCATGCAGAAACAGAACAAGCACGTTCATCATATTAATGTTTATCCTGGGTGGGGTTTGAACCCACATTCTATTTTTAATAGTTACGATAAATAATTTGAAAAATAGAAACTGACAAAATCAGCCTCTCGTGATTATGTTCACCACTTTTCGATCTTGGGCTTTTGCCCCAAATCTTAGCCCATCTGACCTACGGAGGCTTAGGTAGATGAAATACAAATGTGAACTAAAATTACTTATTACTAAAGAAACATATTAAACACTTACAGCAGCTATAACGTTGAGTGTAGTTATGTTGTCAGTAAGAGATCCGTTGCTGGTAGGGTCGAAGTGCCAGCTCTTCAAATTGCGGTAGGTCACGGAGCCGTTGTTCGGATACCACGTGATGTTCACGTGTCTTCGGTATTCACGGAACCTGTAAGGCCCTGAAACGATACAAAAAGCCTTAACTTTGAGGATGTAAGAGCATGTAATTACCTAATTATCATCTTTTCGCTCCAAACCACCCTCACCTGCCCCGTGGTACATCCTGCTGAATAACAGAGGCTCTGGCAACCGACTGGTGGCAGTATAACCATCACGATATAAGGCATAGCTAAATACCACAGGCCGATAACGGGCAGCAGTGTCACCGGAGCGAGAAGCCACGCCTTGCGATCGCCAACCCGTTTGCCCAGGGTGGTGATTTTGGGTAAAGCCTCCAGGTGTTTGCCCAAAGTGGCAAACAACTTGAGAGGCCTATGTCTAACTGTGGACCGCGAAAGGCTGTATCATCGCCAGCCTTACCATCGTCAACTTTAGGGACGGGTTTGAACAACTCGTCTAGGCAAATTAACCAATCGGTAGTGGCTTTCCCCACATGAGTTTTATCATCACTAATAAGATAAGGGTTACATATTTGAAATGAAATGTTATGTAATAATTGCCGATTAAAGTTATTATACTTTTTACCGTACCCATAAATACCTCTGCTTTGCTGTTTATATTTAAATCGTGTAAGTTACTATAACTTTTTACAGCGGGCGTTTTTTTTTACAGCGGGGCTATTCACAGTAGAATGCGACACTTGATTCGAAAATTCCGATTTTTACTAAAAGTGTAATACTTAATAAATGTTAGTAGTTTAGATTATCCTCTGAACGGGAGTTACTTGCCGCTGATACCCATGGCATTTGGCAGACATACCACCCCGTAGTTACGTCACTAAGCAAAGTTATTGTCATTAAGTTACTTTGTAGGAGTAAAGGGCCAGATGTTGTAACGATATGCGCAGGATGGCTGGCATTGCTGGCAAGTGCTGGATGCGAGAAGCCAAGATCGATCACAATGGCAAGCAATGGGAGAGGCTATGTCCAGCAGAAATATTACATGACCTAACTATAAAAAACCCTATCTTTAGATTTTCCTATGATTTTTCCTTATTTGCAATTGATAACCATCGCAGCTACGTATCGGCATCGCACCAATCAACACAAGCAGATCAAGTTCAATAGCAATCTTTATTGCTGTCAATAAACGTCGAATTATCTTCCAAAGTTCGCGCGCACTAGTGTAGGTTGATAAATACTTTCATTGTGTAGATTGAATTTAGGCCAAATTTATGTTTGAACCAATTATGTGAGGATCGATGATTATTACAACAATACGCATTGCAATTTTCCATCCGCCCGGCAAAAGTGGAGCCCAAACCTAAACTTTATTAACTGGAAAATAGACACCGTTAAATAGTAACCAATATGTTCCCTGTGTATTATAGTAAGACGTATAAATTTTAGACAGATAGCGCTACACCTAGATGAATCGTGCAGACATTAATTGAATTCAGATGCCTGCATTTCAATCAGACATCTTATAAGATACATTGACTTCGCGGACATATTCTCCCGATCAGAATTCGATGAGTTAACATAGGACATAAGAGTTTTAGGAGAGAACCCCAAACCCTTATGAGGCTTACAAATGCAAAGATAAAACGTATGCTATTCTTCAAGGTAAGCCTGAGCAGGAAAATTTGAGAACTCAGAAAATCATATGGAAAGAAACTTTGTACAAACTCAAGCACATCAGATTAAGACAACGCAAGTTGTTGACATGCAGAAACTTTCTTGGTTTTAAACATATTTTTAGTAACTGGCAATTTAGCTCCCCTGCCGTTAGGACTTTAAGACACGCAGTCAAATAATCGTTTTGTCATCGACTCGAGAAGAAGAAGAAGAAGTCAAAATGTTGAAAATTCACGATGCTTACCCAATTGCACAAGGTGAGGTTTCTCCGCTGGGAAGTTTTCTGCGTTCGTCCAGTTGAAGAGAAACACTTCGAAGTACAGGGGGATGTCAGGCGCTACCCAGTTCTTGTATGACCTCGATGTTGGAGTCAACGCCAATTGCTGTGAACAAGAAAAAATGTTTTTAAAAATCTAAAACTTTGTACCACATATTATGACTATCGTCGGCAGGAACTAGAGACATTGGACCAGTGTGCAAAACGGACTTTCCTATATTGACTTGACTGTAAATCGAAGCATGAACTTCAATAAAATCTTACTTCAGCGGGCGGTATTCACTATCCCATCGATTTAGCCTTTGAGATTTTTTGTTTAAGTATTATTACTTTAAAGAATACCGCATCACATCTAACATTTCAAATCGATGTTCTGACGGAATGGCAGCTACATAGCCAAAAATATCGCATACTATTGCATCAACCTACCAATTACTGACGATCTGTTATTAAGGACGCAAAACGTTAAAGGTCCACAGTCCATAAATATTACAATTAAATTCCAATCGTCTCCTACTTGTACAACACCATGTTTTCTATGTCCTGAAATAGGACAATTAAAACTAGGGCTGGTAGGTCAATATCCCTTCTCATGAACAGACATCCATATAACATTTCAGAATTCGTCGTATTAATACCTCTTGAAAGCCATCACCTTTATCACATATCATTTGGTAACTATAGTAAGGAAAACTTCAAAGTCAGACCATTTATTTATTTTTATTTAGCCGGGAAGCTAGGAACGAATTAATAAGCTCAATAGGAATAAACGAAACCTCTTCATACGAAGTGCTTAAATGAAGATCACGAACTGTTTAATTAATCCAAGAACTGCTGTACTGACGCAACCCTTGATGTGGTAGTCAGTCCACAATTGCCATCGGATCTCATATTACGATCGAAATTGGTACAAGAGGCTGCAGACGTGGATCTATCAAGAATTCAATTAATCCTGGAATGAACTTTGTTGACGCAACAGTTGGAAGATTAATCAACCTCTAATTGTCATCAGGTCTTATGATTGGCACCGGTGTTTGCAGCTGGTCGATTAAAAGCTTATCCCGAACCAATTGTAATCTCAATGACAATTGGTAACGGTTGAAACACAATTTTATTGATTCGTATCAATTTGCTACTGATTAGTATGTCATGGTTCGTCTGATCAATGTGATCGATAGTCTAATAGCTGCTAAGTATACCAAATTAAACTGATCTGCGAGGATATTCACAAAGCTATCTGAGATATATCCCTCCGAAGTCATTTTGGACAAACTTATTCAACTTCACGTACATACCTAAAAACACAGACAAATAACATACGCAGGCAAACAATAAAATGAGGGGTGCCAAACCATAACGTTGTAAGTGCCAAACGAACTGAAATACGTTTTATTGTATTAAAACGTTGTATGTACCGGCGTTTACTTGCAGTATTGATTTGAAGGGTATCTAACGTTATCTAGCTTAAGTATTGTAAAACAGCATGTCATAACGTTTTAAGTGCCCTAAGAGCGGCAGTACATTCAAAATGGATGAACAAGACGGTGAGTCTACTTCGCGAAAAAAAAAGCTTTTAATAAAAAGACATGGAAAAAAATAATAAGGAAACATTGCAAAAACAAGGGTTAATAAGCTGAGATGCCCAGAAAACTAATGAATAATGATGGAGCAGACTCTAGATGCCTTAATTCAGATGTTCAAGTGGTTCAGTTTGACCTCCAGCAACAGAATATGTACCTCCCAACATTAACCCATACACAGATGTACTAGTCGTTAGCTGGCATTTGTCAATATGGGAATTTATTTGGAGGACGAAGGAAAAGGCATAATGTTTCTCTGGAATGAAACTGTTGGGCATAGGGGTTCTAACGAGATCGCTTCTTGTCTTAACAAGTTTTTCACTTTTAGTGAAATAGGATCACTAGAGATAAAAAGAAATTAATTTTGTGGTCAGATAACTTTGGTGGACAAAACAAGAACCAAGCTGTACTTGCTATGTACCTACCTCGTTTTAATTGCAACTACAGATTGACATGATCGAGACATGTACCTTTACCTGCTGAAAAAAAGAAAGACATTGGTGCCATATTGCCTTATTTAGCCGGAGATAGCATATTGTTTTATGAAAACCTTTTAAAATAGAGATAATAAAAGTCTAACTTTATGCAAGTAATATAACACTTACAACGTTATGACTTGCATTAACAATGGCACTTACAACGTTTTGTTCTTTTAATTTTTTTTTAAAGGAAAATATTATCATTTCCTTATTTTGGCAGAGCACAAAAGTTGTGTTAAATTATTGATAATAAATGATAATTTGATTATATAATCTTTTTTTATTGCTTTGCCCTTTTCATTTCTATTAAAAATGTTTTTTGTATCTCCTGAAAAATTCACTTTCTGGCACTTGAAACGTTATGGTTTGGCACCCCTCAAATGTAAAGAACATAATAACTCTAGCTACTTATTATTTAGTCAGAATAATGTAGCTCCATTTGTTTTCTATAATAAATTAATACCTATACAATTCCTCTTTATAATATTTAACATAGTAACTATTATAATAACATGACTTACATTGTATTTAATGTAAGTAGTCACGAATACCTGTTATCAATAAAAAAAATAAAAAAAACTGTTATACTTAATGCCACTTACGTTACTGATAAACTTTGAGAGTTGTTCCAACTGGATTGGAAATGCAGCCTAAACATCAATGCTTGATGTGATCATAACTGAGGGCTAGCTACAATTATCTCTGGGAGTTACCTACTAGAAAAATTCTAAGTACATAATAGTAAATATGTAGAGTACGCTACCGGAAATTAGAAATTTGATGCTAGTTACTCTGGCAGCACAGAGGGGTTTAGTGGGTATGTCTTCACGTTCTGAGAGGTGTGTTTTCCAAACGCACATCTATTTAGTATATGTACTTAGGCAAAAACAACGAAATAATACCAAAAGAATTGCCTATTCTTATAAGAGGACGCAATAAAACCTATCTCTTCATTTGGGTTTCCATTACTTGTAGTAGTTAGAAATGAATTGAATATATTTTGGCCTTCAAAGCTGGAACTGACTGTATGACACCGATACTGTACCTCTCCAGTAATTTAATACTCTAAGGTCACTGATAAACTGAAGTCAACGTACGGTTAAAGCATTTAGTATCACATACCTACTATGATATTAAGTAAACAGCATGATCCCGGTGTCCGGTAGTTTCCGGAATTAGAATAGGACCACCGCATCTCATCAACCCATGGTTGTCATAGAAGACGACTAAGGAAATATCAGGAACATGGGTACAGATAAAACCTACTGCAGTCACCAACCCACCTGCTAAGCGTGTTAAGTAAGGCAAATCTAAAAAATGCACTTTGAATCTGTTTTGGTTTGGTACATTGGGGTTTGGTGATTACTTACAATAAAATATTATACATTGTATACATCAACCCCTAAATTACGTTTCCTATGACAGAGGGGGTGTACAGACCTGAAGGTCACCCGATAGCATGTGAACACATAACCCCTTATAATAGACACCGCAGCAGCACTAAGGGCGTCACAGGTGCGTCACTTTTCGTCGTTTCGCTAAGACTTTTCTAAGGAGTCACGTGTTCTTCAAACAAATTTAATTAGTGCTTCGAATCGCGTGACGAAGCCCCACGCATAATCTTTGCTAGTCCACCAAAATAAGTGGGTACCTGATTAGTAGCATTATTAGTATGTACTATACGTCAATGCTTAATGAAACGCTATAGCAACAAGTCCTATCAGACTACGGGAGATCGGATAAGACAAGGCCCTTTTTTCTGGAGGAGAATGCATTGGCAACTTCATGCCGCCTCCGGGGGAAGTCGGCTTGTTGTGTGGGACTCACACCTCCCAAAACGTGTTTTGGCATTGCCCTGCTTGGGCCAATGAGCGCTCCGTCCTCGTCACTGTCACACAGGCCCTCGATCTGCCGCAACTCTTGCGGCAGATATGCGGTATAGGGCATAAGAATACTACCCAGTTATGGGACTCTGCTAATTACTGGAGAAGATTATAGTAAACCTAACTGCATGATCTGCTATGAACGCTCATAGAAGTGAACGTAACCTTGAACGTAACTGAGTAGGGGTTAGGTTCCGACCCAACATCGGGTCGGAACGTAACCCCTACTCAGTTTAGTAGCGCTGCGCCGCCGCCTAAAGAGGTGGCATTCTTCGAGACGTGGTGCGTTCCTGGTACGACGTCACCGACCACGCGTATCCGAAGATAAATGGTGTCTGTCTTCCTCATTGTCACTGACCGATGCGCAAGGGGGCATCCAGTAGTAGTGTTAGAGAAGGGTGCGGTTGGGCACCCGCCCGATACTGGTGCCCTAGCGTTATGTTTCCTCAATTGAAATGAGGGTCAGCTGAAGGGGAGTGCATAATTCTAAAACCGGCACTGCCTGTAGCTAGTCTGTTAATGGTTGTATCACAAAGTACTCACGTTAGCCAACACGGAGTCGAAGATGGCGCTCCAGGCGAGGGCGGCGCCGAGGGCCGCGACTGCCAGTAACGCTCCGCCCCCCGCCACGATCCAGCGCCACCGCGGCGTGCGCCCGCGCATCTGCAAACAATGCGGCGGTTAATAAGATAACATCATCACTTAACATCAGGTGTGATTGTGGTCAAGAGCTTTCTTTGAACTAAATAAAAAGAGTGAAGTTATACCATACACTTGTTAACAGCCTCCATGGAGTATTGCTGATTAATCTGAGTAACATACATTACTCAGATTGACACGTATGTACCGCGTCAACATATACTCGTGATAGAGTCCATATATGCGACACGTATGTACACCATAATTTCAAAAGGATATTAATATAATTTCCACCTTTGGCAGGCGGATTGGTGACCGCAGGAGATTTGTACCCTATACCGGAGTCTGTGTTGTTGAGTAAGCGCGCTCCATCGTAGACTCTAACATCACATAACATCAGGAGAGTTGGGGCCAAGCGCTACCCATTCATTTATAAAAAACAGGTAAAATTTGCTGCCCGTTTATTTTTTTAAACTTTATCGCACAAAATGGTACAAAAGGCGAACTTAATGCTAGGAGCATTCTCTACCAGTTAACCTTTAGGTCATGCAGAGAGCAGATTTATGTGCGGTGAGTGTTCAGAGAGAAAGACAGTGGAATATAATACCTAATATATAAAATAAACTAATATAATAAATATGTTACAAAATTATTATAATTTACCATAAATCTTAACTAATATTATAAAGCTAAAGAGTTTGTTTGTTTGTTTGAACGCGCTAATCTCAGGAACTACTGGTCCGAATTGAAAAATTCTTTTTGTGTTGAATAGAACATTTATCGAGGAAGGCTTTAGGCTATATAACATCACGCTGCAACTATTAGGAGCGAAGAAATAATGGAAAATGTAAAAAAAACGGGGAAAAAATAACTATTCCACGCGGACGAAGTCGCGAGCACAGCTATTCATTTATATAGAAAAACAGGTAAAAGTTGCTGCCCGTTTCCTGATATTCCCTCCGTCTATATTCCGCCTGCCAAGCATGGCACTCACTTCTCACTTCCATAATCTGATTGGACGAAATCTCGACACATCAATAAAATTACTTTTTCCGTTCGTGATTGGTACGTTCTAAACATACTCGTAGTAGTTACTACATATACAGCTATCATCATAGGGGTGGAAGTGTCTTATCTCCACGTTCATTGATAACGCGACGTCTTTGCCTTATCGCGATTATATCAGCAACAGACGGTCGTGCTTAACTTTCGACAAAGATTAGGATACATTTGTTTATGTTCAACTCTCTACGTTATGGTTCTAACTAAGACTAACTTTCTACCCACAAAATGGATTAAGAATAGTTTAGTACCATCATAGTATTAAATTTTTCCGTGTTCATGTGGTTTCATTGGTTTTCAACATTGGAAGAGGCCTATGTCGAGCAGTGGACTGTTAAAGGCTGATGATGATGATGTGGTTTATAGATTTAGAATAGGAACACCCCTGTCTCATCCCGTAGGTATCGTAAAATAATATCAGGAAACGGGTAGTAGCCATCAGGTAAACACCTGGGTACAAATAAGACCAAACGTGGTGACTATGGTGCCTATGTGGGATGTAAGGGAGCGACGCATCATCTTTTCGCTCCAAGCCAACCTCACCTGACCGTGGTGCATCCTGCCGAACTACAAACGAGGCTCTGGCAACCGACTGGTGGCGGTAATAGATACAAACAAGTACAATGAAATATAAGTAAGTCAAAGTTGTAGATACTCTACAGTTTAGAGCAGAGACTCTCAAAGTTTGAACCTTTTTTATTGTTGTAGACAACTGATTTTTAAAAAGAAGAAGAGTTTATCTTTTTTTAAATCAGTTGAAAGTAGGTAGGTAATATTATGTTTCACACCTGTATAACCTACATAATATTTATGGATTCTATCATTTAAAGATAAATAAAGATAATAACGATGACAAAACGTTCGATTTTAGATAAGTAATATTGCAGTAAAATCGTTAACCGTAGAATTATTCTATACATGTATGTCATTGAACTCCATGGGCTGTGCCAATAAATTGCCTGCCCTGGGGCCCTACTACAGAAAACGAAAACGATCGTTCGTTGAACGGAGCGCGTATTTTGCCCCATAAATCCCTTTCATTTGTCCCTCCCGTGCTCGAATATACGAACTAAAATTCGTCAACATCGACTTTCAACAATTTAATTGATATATTAGAAAACGGGAGGGACAAATGAGAGAGGATTTATGGGGCAAAAATACGCGATCCGTTCAACGAACGATCGTTTTCGTTTTCTGTAGTAGAGCCCCTGTTCCCATTATCTAAGGTCGGCGCATTATATGGGCTGTACCCAATATTGATGAATATTAGGGTAATGCAAGTAGCATTTATTGCCGAATGATTTAAATTAGCAGTTGTCTCCGATAGTTTTTTTAAATTACTAGTTTATACTGTTATACATCCAAAATCATTTTTTTGTAGTATCACGACATAATGGCTTCCCTACGCCTGATGGATAGCGAAAGAGAATCCCAATTCATACGTTTGTATACTTATGTCTGTCACATCATTACTGGAAGTCCAATTTTTATGCATTTTTTAAAGAGCGGGTTTGCCTCTTTTGGGTCTGCCGCTGTAATGCTTTTAATGTAGAGCGTTTTCTTTTTCACGAAGTGAAAATTGTATGTTTTTTTATAAGTTATTCCTTAATATATTAATTATACCTATTATTCAACATTACGTGGCAGAAATATGAGCCTACGTACTAAGTTAATTCCATTAATTTATCAATATTGACCTGCAGATTGTCTTAGCCCCTTTATCTCAGATGTAATAGAGTTAATGGCTAAAGATCAACTGTAAATTACTAGAATAGATATAACACAGTCTTGAAGCAAAACTCAATAACTGTCAGTGCAAATAATAATTGTATCTTTCACCAGTCTACTATCATCGGTTTTGGCAGGCGGCTTCGAATAGTCGAGTAGAATCGATAAGAAACTTCTTAAGTAGTTAGTCTTTTCGTCGCTGTGCCTTGTGTGTCGCTGTTTCAAAAAAGTTAGACCTTTATCAATACATTAGTGAAAACCGCATTAAATGTCATGCAATAGTTTCCGCGTGATGCGCGATAATACATACCTACAGATATTTTTTCCCCATTTTCCCAACACTTCCCATCACTGCTCTGCTCCTGTTAATTGTAGCTTGATAAAAAGTAATAGCTTGTAAGGCCAGGAGCATGAAAGTAAGTTGCGTTAAAATCCATCTAGTAGTTTTTGTTTCTATAACGAACATACAGACAGAGCGACAGACAGACAAAAATTTTACTGTGTGCGTTTTTGGTTAAAACAACGCAACGGATTTTGATGCGGTATTTTTTAATAAAAGTCTGATTTAAAAAAGAACCTTGCCACTTATGGAAGCACAATGTTCAAATTATTTAATTCAAAAGTATACCTACAATCATTATACATAATATAGATATACATCAGATAACGTGACATAGATTGATCTGACCACATATTAAATGTAGGTTAAGCACTTGTGTTTTGGTAATATGTAATTAGATTGAAGGAAACAATTTGCTTCCTTAAAGTCTGAATTCATACAAGTTTAGGTTCTATTACAATTACATATACCACCAGTATGGTTCAGTGGTAGTGAACGATGCCTCTGAAACAGTGGTCGTGGGTTCAATTCCCGCACAGCACAAACATTTGTGAACATAACATAATATTCTGTAGAATAAGTTATCTCGATTAAGTCATAGGTTTGCGTTTATTATTTTTGGTACCATCTAAACAAATTCCGTTTTAGGTACTATCAATAAACTGAGATAACTTATGTATGTGGACTACACAAAAATGGAGAAATTTAAAATACAGACACAGACTGAGAATTTTTCTATCAATTTGAAAATGGTGTTTATGTCTCAACAGACTATGTACCTCGGTTTCACCAAGAGACATACATTTTTGCTGGTGCCATACAAGAATTGTTTAATCAGTTATGTCAACACAGGTGTTTAAAAGTATTACTAAATATTTTGCAGATTCATCACCAAATACTGCCCTTGGAAACAGGTTTTAAGACTATACCTACGGCTTAAAACAAATTGTTAAAGCGGATGTCCCTTGCTTAGAAATACTTCGGGTAATCTTCAAATGTATTAGATCTGTCTTTTGGTCATGTTAGGGACATTTAGCCCAATATGGTAGTACGTATGGTAGCCAGCGAGCCAGTCACTGCCATAGCCACTGCCACAGCACCTTGGGTCTCTCTTGCGCTTTCCATCAGGTGAAAAGCTATTATGTCGTGCTAATATAAAAAGAACTATCACTAGCTTTTGCCCGCGGCTTCGCTCGCGTTAAATTTGGTGTGAATGCTCCATACAAACTTCCACCCCCTATTTTAGATAAGTGGGGGGTAAGAAAGGGGCAAAAAGTAGCCTATGTTACTCTCCACCCCTTCAACTATCTCCACTTAAAAAACCACGTCAATTCGTCGATCCATTTTGCCTTTCCCATTTATAACACACTTCATAGACACACTTTCCCATTTATAATATTAGTATGGATTTAACTTCCCAAGTGATGCAGCGATCAGTTACTACCCAGTCACCAGGTAAGGTACACAGGATTGTAAGAGGAAGGAAACATATGACCTGGAAGGGCATTCCATGACTTAATGGCTCGGGGAAGGAATGAGGAACTAAACCTCTTGATGCGCGTCATTATAGTTTGATTTGAATGGTATGCAGATTATAGAATGTAGCCATTATTATCTTTTCCTTGTCTATCAACTTCCTTATGTTGTCTTAAATATGTATAATTGTTAAAAGTAACAGTAAACCAGTAACATAAAAATTACCTACCTAGAGGCCATAAAAGAGTGCTTATGGCAAAAATGTAGAGCATACTAACTGACAGATACGATAAATATAACGTCTATTAGTACCACTCAGGTCTGATTTTTCAATCGCTAGATAAAGTTGCTGCTGATGGCAAACAAGCTGATAAAATTAAGATAGCTTTGACAGGACGTCATTTAGCGAATACATCTTGACTTTCACCATCTTTCGCCCTTACGTTTTATCGAATCATATATATCGAATTTCCTCATAGACACACTTTAAGATATACTTAGTTACGCAATAATTTATAACCTAATATTATCTGCAATATTATTTAAGAGAGGTCATCGCCCGAATTGAGCTGCCCGTCCGGGGAAGAACATCCACCCTATAGAATACCGCAGCCAAATGACCTCCGGGTCGTGTTTCTGCCGGTGAGTAGAGTTTCCCGAGCCGTGGGGGGTTACGTTGGGCCGGCGTAGCAGTGGCAACTGACAGGTAACTGACCACTTGCCAGTTCTCACAGCGACTTGGGCTCACGCTTGGGCTTCTCTTTCGCTTTCCATCAGGCGTAGGGAAGCCATTATGTCGAGGTACTATAAAAAAAAATTGGTGACAATGGGACCAACTAGGAAGTACGAACAAAAAAAGAATTTTCCAAATCAGTTCACAATTCTCGGAGATATATGGTAATAAACAAACTACAAAAGAAACAGTCGATTGAGATCCTTCTCCTTTTATAAAAGTCTGTTAAAAAATGTGACCTATGTTAGTGCCTGCTGCAATTTTTCCCTCATTTCCCCGATGGGCAGTCGGCCTCGGGGCCGCAGTGACCTTCGGCACCAGTATCCGTGACATAACTGGTAACTGGACACGGCATCGATCTTGCGGTCTCCTGGGACTTGCCCCTTATACTCTACACTAGGGCTACCAGCAGCGGACTACAAGTCGGAAAGATTCATATCTTCATGAAACGAATATTTGATCTGAACATGACAGGCGCGGTGGGTTTGTCCTATTACGCCTGTCGACCTAATATTTAGACCTCACGACCGCTTACCATCCAGTGGATTGAGGTCATCCTGAACGCGCTTTTTATAAAAAAAACTTTAAAAATTTTTTCCAGACTCAGAGACTTTGGTAAAATGTTTTCGTGGGAAATGACACTGTCCCGAATACTGACTTCATTTCTAAATTGTACATAAGTAGCCCTGCAAATCTTAAAAAAGGAGTAGAAAAATTTCCTCACAGGGCAGATAGCAAATTTTTCTGACGTATATTATAAGGATCAGACTTCACCATCATGATAAAATAATTACCCTATAGGTATACTACTCGTATATTACATAATTAATTCTCATAGCTTTTTTTAAGTAACATAGATCCCAAGTCGCTGTGACAATAGGCAGGTAACATGACTAGCCACCTCTCAGTTGCCACCGCCATGCCTATTAAAATGCTCCTTCGTGCCGTTTAAGTGATTTATCAAAGGAAAAAGAAAGCACATGTACCGGCAAGGAGTCCACATTTTAACGACGAGGCAAAGATAAGAATTTGCCAAACCTTTTTGTACCTTCGCTAAGGAACACATTTTCTTTTCTACAATGATACTGTGAATGGCTTAAAACGCATACCCCCCTTTTGACTTTTGACCGAGCAGTCGTATAGCGTCACACACAATAGCGGTTTCTTTAATCGGATTTAGTTAATAGAAGCGCAATACTTCAAGGTCTTAGGCAACACATGGACAGTTTTGTTTTGAATCAGTGACTCAGATCGCCCGTGTACCTTAATTACGATTATACATACTCGTAATACATTTTGTTTTGACTGACCAAT
The DNA here is from genome assembly GCA_031163375.1 of Conogethes punctiferalis. Lineage (NCBI taxonomy): Eukaryota > Metazoa > Arthropoda > Insecta > Lepidoptera > Crambidae > Conogethes > Conogethes punctiferalis. The sequence goes on along the minus strand of CM062077.1, from coordinate 5,403,390 downwards.
GGCCGATTAGAATGAGATAAGGAACACTGCTTAATTAAGTTATAGACCTAGTATTAACAATAATACGATTTACGCTAAATAATTAAGCGATATTTTCTGAACATTGTAGGTAGGTACGTCATACATGATTAGTCTCATATTTTGTTATTTTTAATGATGTGGTTAAAATAAATTCCTAATTTCCTACCTGATCCAACCTTAATCAATATACGTGTACTCACACAAACGTACTCACGCATATATACACACACACACACACTCACACCACACACACGACACACACACACACCGCACACACAACTCACACACACCACACACACACACACACACACATAGTTTGTAAGCTTTGTTTTCCTATTTGTTACTATTATTTACTAATTAATTTACTGTAACTCACTGTTATTTTAAGCTAGCGATTATACTTTTATAAGGAAGGGCAGTGTCCCCTGGCACAGGCTACTATTAGCTTAAAAGGGGACATTGACAATAATAGTTTAAGACCGTACAAATGTTTTATAACGCAAATAAATTATTTTATTTTATTATTTTATTATTTATTTATTATTATTATATACATACCTAATTAATGTTTTCCTGTTTTTAAGATACGGAACATTTGAGAAATTAAACAGTCGTATGCATTTTAGGACATTTTTAGGCATTAAGGTTTTTCTTATTGTTCATTGTGTGTATGATTTCTTGGTCGGATCGACTCTTAAACCAAATTAACCCTTGACTACTAATTTATTAAAAATTGCTCTGAATTTGGGTGTTCACATAACAGAGCTCATTTTAAGATACCAGTGAGGATATTCACAAATCGATATTGGATCCTTTAAACGGACCGTTAAGAAGCATCTTTTGGGCCGGCATGGCGGTGGCAAGTGACAGGTGACTGGTTTGGTCTACTGCCCGTTGGCACAGCGACTTGGGCTTCTCTCTCGCTTTCCATCAGGCGTAGAGAGGCCATTATGCCATGCTACTATAAAAAACCGTTATGAGACAACTGTCTCGAACACAAGAGGCCTCGAGAAAAAGTTCTCGATCGTTCATTGAGAGTAGACAGTCCTTTTCCGAGAGCTGTCAAACTTTGACAATTCGATAGAATATTTGAATGAACGATCGACTCTTTTCCAATTGCCCCGCTGGTCTCAATCTCTGTCGACATACAATTTTATTGTCTGGCACATTAATTTTTAACTTAACAACTACTGACTCGTGTAACAGGCGTAGGATGATGCCTGACATTAAATAACTTAACTTACTTTATTGTTTAACATTGTGACGCTCAACAGAAGGTGTAATATTATTAGTTCTTTGAAAGGTTGAACGAGACGAATAATAATAGATTTATTTTATTACTTTCTTTATACGAGTATCATGTACTTAATGGCTTTTAGAGCATACAATTTGTTGTCAGTTTTCACTTTAAGGTTCAGTGGGGAAATAAAGTTATACTGAAAACTGCTTACGGGAAAAGTAGTCTCCAAGGAATCCACGAAAGCGTGAAGTTTTTGAAGAGAATGCCTTGTGGCATTAAGTCCACCTTTTGTACAAAGTTGTACAATATACCTACTTAGATTAAATAAATAAAGTCCAAGTTGTATATACTTCACTGAGGTGAGCTTTATTTCCTCAGTGAAGGCCCTCTAGCCTGTTTGCTAATGATTAAAATAAAATGTAATAGGTATACATATTATACCTCATTTCTGCTGAAAACCAGCGTTAGATTTTGTTCCCAGTAGCATGAGCCGATGGCGAATATTTTGCATATTCGCCATCGGCTCATGCTTTTTTCTAAATGACTACGATGATGGCCAGGTCGGCCTTGTCATCATCACCTGACTGTTGGGGGAGCGGAAGGCTCTCACCCCTAGAGCAAACTGTGAACGCTCCTTGACAAGAATATGGAAGGAAGGGCTAAACCGATACGCCGCTAACTCAGTCAGCGGCGTACAGTTTGCCTACTGGGAACAAAGCCTTGGAGTAAACAATAATTTACCTTAACATTATACCTACGTAGAGCTTTTCTTATTCTTACTTATTCTAAGTGAATATATAAAACAATTGAGTTACGAATAACAGTCGCAATTAAAAGCAACGTTAAATCTATTTACTCATCCACACGAGCGTTTTACATTGTAATGAGAATATCGAGACGCACATATTAATCACACACATCCATACACACAAACAGACGCGTACACGTGTCGACTTTGTTGCGTAATATTTGCATGATATAAAAAGCTATTTCTAATGCTAATTGTAGTTAGGAAATAAATTCTTTTAATTATATTTTGCATTCTTTACTATATGTACCACATCGATACTTAAATATTTATTTACGTAGGTATATGGGACTTATGAGTCCATAAATTTGGAATATTTTTGAATCGTTATTGTACCTACAACAAAATATTAAATTATGGATTTACGTCGACATTTTCTAACAAAAAGCCATAGGTAAGACAGAAAAGTATATAAGTAGGTGCGGTAAAACACTTATTTATTAAGATAGTGTTGCTAATTATGTTAATTGAATAACGAGATTGCATAAGTAAGACTAATTTTATGCGTAATACTACATTGGCTTAGATAAAAATAAATAAAATAAAATAAAATAAAAGTCGTTTATTTCAGGCACATGCCCATATTAAATAATAAAAATTACAATCAATGTTAATCAAATGTCAATTATCAATTAATAATTTCAAAAATTACAAAAAAACAAAAAAAATCAATCAAGATAAAGAACGGTTATGGTTGGTAAGTATGAATGATTTGACCAAAATTTCCCATTTCTTTATTCACACTTGGTGCTTACCTAATTGCATTTACCTACCTACCTACATTAAACGTACACAAACTGTCATAAATATGTCCCTCAATTTCTTTCAATAACATTCGTTAAAGACAATACCTAATAAACAGGTAAAGTATAATAGCTTGGTAACTAAATAAATATAGAGATAGAAGTTATTTTATGATACCTACATGACACTTACATACACTAGTACCTAGATGGCGTTGGGCCTAAAAATCCAATCGGTCCCGGGTTCGAATATTGGATCAGATTAACAATTGTTATTATGTAGGTATAGGTTTTCTAATTAATTTTATTGGGCAGGTACTCAAAAGCAGTGCCCTTTTAGGAGATGAGCTTTATTATAAGGCATTTACAACTTGCTAGAATTATATCCCGAAAGAACACGATTTTAAAACCATATAAAGCCGATTTTAGTTTCTATCAATCAAAAGCGTTGGTCCGTCCACTGCTGAACGTAGGCTTCCTTTAATTCACGCCACATTGCTCTATCCTCTATATCTATATCCCGGGCTTTCTCCCGGATTTTAGTTTAGATACCTACTATTCGCAGACTTATGTTTCATCGTACGTGCGTGACATAAAAGCGACATTCCTCCATTGATTTACAAAGAAAGTCTGCTCCTACGCATGAGGAGCGGATGTTTCAATATCCTCGAAAGGCCTCTGCTTAATGAAAGAGCCGGTATGATGACCTCTTATTGAAAAATAGCTCGTAATGTGGTGATGGCTAAAGCACGTTATACCTAGTTGCGCTTGGCGGAAATTTAACAGTCCTTTTTTTCTATTTCTAAAGCTGCTTTCATGATTTCTGTTTCCTTGTTTCATACATTCTTGAGCAGGTTGTTGTCTGTTCTATTGTCTCACAATACTTTTGCTTGTCAAGCACTACACATTTCATCATCATTGTCAGCCTTGTTGGACGTCCACTGCTGGATATAGGTCACACACACGAAAAAGTAAACTTTCTTTTTATAGCATTATCACAATGTGATATGTAGGTAGGTAAGTGAGTGATTATTTCTTTTCACTAATTGCATGAGCAATGTGACTTGTCAATCAAACCTGTTGTGATGATACTTAAATATTTATGGGAAAAATATTTTTCGTATTACTCGTAAGTACATTTGCACTGTAAATTATGTTCTCAAAGTCACCTAATGTGACCCAAGATTTGTAGACAGTCAAATTACGTAATAAATGACGCCTGACGGAGGAATCAGGGGTTTTTAGTCGGTATTCCTTGCCTCCTTTCCATACTGAGGCAGGGTGCCACCCGGCCGTTCCTAAAGGGAGAGAATGCGTGGAAACCCTGGTCGAACACAAGAAAGGTACCTCAAACATCCTCATATTCGTTTTATACGACTAGGGAGGCAAACGAGCCTCCCGCCTGATGTTAACCGGTTACCACAGTCTATGGACACCTGCAGCACCAGTCAGGACACAGGACTATCACCTGAAGGCGGCAAAGCGACCTTTCACCCATTGGATAAATCTAGAGAGCATTTGTTACTTTCGACCCGCCGTTACTTATGTACCCGGTCTCCCCTATCACACTATCATACCTATGTTTTCTCCAGAAACTTGTGAAAGGCAAGCGCGTCCCATAATTTGACGATTTGTAAATGTTTTTTGTGTGTAAATGTTTGTAAACTTGAATACAACTGATTGAACATTTTGATTTGATTTGATTAAAGTTATTTTCCTTACAGATAGTTCTTGTATATTGTAAAATCTACACGTTATCTCCAGCTGGCCGATACCGTGATACGATTACGGCGATTAAGCCGTGTTTAGTAGTAAAATGATAATTGGAACATTTAAATACCTAATTCGAAACTTCTGCTTATAGTTATATAAATGGACCTGACATTGTATACCAATAATCGGACACCCTGACAGTTGCCAGGGGGAGGCGTACGTCCAGCAGTGGACGTTTGCAGGCTGATGATGATGACCCTATTCAGAACACTTCGGAAACGGAATCGAATTCGTTAACTATGTTTCAAATCTTGACCGGCCCGGTGTCTCATTTGGTAGAGACTCCTGCGTTCTGAAACAAGAGCCGTAGGTCCGATTCTCTCCTGGACAAATTTTGTGTTATGAACTTTGTGTTTATTCCATGTCTGGGTGTTTACATTTGTATTTAAGCATATTTAGTGGTACCTTCATAGTTCTGTTACCCCTATTAGAAGTGCATAGATAAGTTACTTATTTTGGTGATAGATTTATACTTAATCACGACAGGGCTCAAGTTAATGCCTTTCCAAGTTTTTCCCTTGCCCTTCCATTTTTCCCTTACATTAGAAATAAATAATAATAAATCGATTCCGAGAAGTTAAATTCCCACATACCTTAGGTAGGTACAATTGAACACCAACGTATTTTTGGCACGCAAGACATTACAGGTGGGCAGTAATGAAATTGCAAGACATTACATAGATTGAATTGATGACCACTTCTTTTAATCAAAGAGGGTACAGGAAAGTGATACATTAGCCACCTATAACATAATATTAAATATCCGTAATCTATAATAGACCAGGTAGGTATACCTATTTTTGTTTATTTGCGGTAATAAAATTAGTAAATACACGAAAATATGAGGGTTCTACCAAACTAGTTCAGTGTTAGTGAACGCAGACAATGGTGTCGGGTCAATTCCGCTGCCTGGATTTTTTTATAGTGGCTCGACATAATGGCTTCCCTACGCCTGATGGAAAGCGAAAGAGAAGCCCAATCGCTGTGACAACGGACAAGTAACTAGTCAGTGACCTGTCAGTTGCCACCGCCATGTCGGACCAATCCTAACCCCCCACGAGCTCCGGAAACCCTGCTCACCGGCAAAACCACAACCCAGGCTTCATTTTTCTGCGGTAATCTATAGGGTGGAGGCCCTTCCCCGGACGGGCGGCTCAATTCGAGCGAAGATTCCCTATGCCTTTCCTAAAAAATTTTATAAATGAGTTACATTGAAAACTGTTGATTTACTTGAGTTACTAAAACTTGGTCTCTCACTATTGGCCTCAAACGAAAGCTCAGAATCACACAGCGAGCTATGGAGTGGGTTATGCTCGGCGTTTCTCTACGAGATCGAATCAGAAATGAAGAGAACCGTAGACGAACCAAGGTCACGGACATAGCCCAGAGGATTGGCAAGCTGAAGTGGCAGTGGGCAGGGCACATATTGAGAAGAACAGATGGCCGTTGGGGCCGAAAAGTTTTGGACTGGAGACCTTTCGGCCGAAAACGCGGCGTGGGACGCCCTCCAGCGAGGTGATAAAAATCGCAGGATGGGGCTGCATGCGGGCAGCCTGCAACCGGCCATTGTGGAAGTCTTTGGGGGAGGCCTATGTCCTGCAGTGGATCCCCTACTGCTGAATATAATGATGATGATGGTGATGAGATACATTTACTTTTTGTTTCATTGACGGTACGCCCTTAGTGCCTAAAATATTTGTGAGAATGGCCATGGCAGTGGCTAACAAGCCGAAAGCCATGGAGAGTACTGAGTCATGTTCCCGACGTTACTCCCGGCGGATGCGGTCATTATCTATTTGAGATGAGTGATTTCAACTTAACATAATGTCTTCGGCTGTCGTGATCAGCTCGTGAGAAGATACACCGTCACTTCTTAACCCTTTGAATGCTAGTGACTGGCTCGATGGATCATTTGGTAGTGACCTCTCCCTTCTGAGCCTAGGGTCGTGGGTTCTATTCCCGCACAGTACAAACATTTGTGTTCATGAACATGTCTGTTTGTATTGGTTTAGGTGTTTATTAACAAAAAAAAAGTATCTGAGTACATAAGTTTATCAGTTCTAGTACTCATAGTACAAGCTTTGGCTTAGTTTGGGGCTAGATGGCGATGTGTGGCCCAGCGTGGCATGTCTTGGGTCTTGGGTTAGTTAGTGATACTTACTCGTACCTATATATGACGATAAGAATACATTTTCTATTGGGCCTCATTTCTCGGGAGTCAAAGGATTAATAATATGATTGTTTTTCACTATAAACGATTCGCTATCAGTTCTGCTATATCTGTATCAATACAATCTACGTATAGATTTAGGATGAAAAATTATATCTATTTTTTCTGCCGATATTTAAAAATAAAAATATCAACATCAAAAGGGACTGGATAATGAGAAAAAGTAGAAAAAACTTGTAGGTAGGTTGTATGACAAGGCTGCCTTGTCATCATCATAATAAGTAAGAAAAAAATCTCGGCAGTATCTATGGGGTGAAATGATCACTTACCATCAGGTGACCTTCAGGCCCATTTGCCACTGTCATGAAAAGAAAACGCTTGTTGGAACTTAGTTAATATTGCTCCTTTTTAAAGTGCGGCCCTATTCTAGACCTGTCAAGTGGACTTTTAGCGACAGAGCGACCTTGGAGGGCGTTAACAAGACGTGTGGCAGTCTGGACGCTGCCGGCTGGTCCCGCAACGGATGCTGTCATTAACTACTTGTGTCGAGCAAGTTTTGAGTTCACTCAGGACGTTCGGTGCGTTTCTCGGCGTCATCTCAGCGTCTTGAGTTGACGGGCAAATCGGCGTGTGGAAATTGTAGATAGCAGATTGCATAGGCGTCTTTACGGTGACTCATTTCTATCGTAATAGCTAGAAGGAAGCCCAAGAAGCCCGTTTCATACCTTTTCTGTCCCTGAGACCCTACAACCTTCAGTATAAATAAATAAATATAAATATCAGACAACATCACATACATTGCTCCGATCCCAAAGTATGTAGCTTAAGTTACACTTGTGTTATGATGAGTATCAGAACAACGAAGGTACCACAAATATATACTTAAATACGAATATACACCCAGACACGAAACGCTCACCACACCAAATGTTCATCACACGAATGTGTAACCCGGGTGGGAATCGAACCCATGACCCTTGGCTCAGAAGGCAGGAGTCACTACCATCAGTTTATTATGAGATTGTGTGGTAGACTCTTATGAGGTGCAAAGTTCATGAAAATAAATTGCTACCTGTAAAGAGAAGCTGGTAAACCACTCACAGTTTATCTTTTATCTGTAAAGGATTATCTATCTCAAAAAAATGTCGTCACGTCACGAATCATATCTATGAACTAAACAGTACACAGATAACGCAATAGTGTCATACATAGCTGTGGTCCTTCTCCCGTTGGAGACAGGCGCGGATCTTCTTTGGCTAAAACATGCTGTTATAATTCACACTCTTGGTTGATATTTCTACCACAAGTAGGAAAACTTTTAACAGATGGCGTTATTGTAGATACGAAGTTCATCGGGTCATCTAGTGATATATTCAGTCACATAATGCAATAAGTTACATTTTGTGTAGAATTACTGATATGAGATGACACATAACACATTATAAAAAAAATATTGTAATCGTAATCTCTTGGAAAACTGGACTAAATACTTTTCTAATGAGCTAACTACATCTAAGTTACCTACATACTTAGTATTATCCTTATAATATTGTTTACAATACAGTTTAAAAGATAATTAAGTAATTGCTTATCAATAAACTATTACTCTCTCAGAAGTACATAAGCGCACAGTACTAATTACCTAGATAATATTAATTAATTTGCTACTTATTTTTCTTCCTTCACCATAATAATAGTATTCGGGAATCCATATTTAGGTACCTACCTAAGTGTCTACTTATCTAATTCACCTACATTATATTCCACTAATATTATAAATAAATGAGTTTTCTTTTTAATTATCCGCCACCACGTTGGGCGCCAGACATTTCATTAAAAATAATATTTTACCATTAAAGAGTATTTGTTCACAATTATTCATCATCATCATCAGCCTATTGCAGTCCACTGCTGGACATGGGCCTCTACAGTTGTTCGCCACCTAGGTAGGGCAAACATCTGGAGGATATAGTTACCCATAATCGCCACGCTGGGCAGGCGGCTGGGATCGCAGGGCGTAGCTTCTCGCTCCGGTGACGCTGCTGCCCGTCATCGGTCTGTGGTATTTAGCTACGCCTTCAATTGTGATGGTTATACCGCCGCCAGTCGGTTGCCAGCGCCTCGTTTGTTATTCGGCAGGATGTACCACGGGCAGGTGAGGTTGGCTTGGAGCTATCCCTCACAATTATTATTATGATCAAACAGTGACATCTAAATTGCACCGTGTTTTTTTTTTTATAAAGAACATATTTTCTACCAAGATCTTGCGCGCTAGCTATGACACAATGCCTAATTACGCTCGGATTCGAAAACTTTGAATGAATGTCATTATCTATATGAATATCATTGTAAACATAGACGTCCAACAAAGAAAATAAATAAATATGTACGTATTTGTTCTGGATTCGGATCAATCTCCGATCCCCAGACACGGAAATAAATAAATATTGGTTCAGAAGGCAAGGCCCAACACAAAGTTATTTTCCAAAGTAAGTATTTTAAGCACTTGTGATATGGGTAGGTATCGGATCAACGAAAGTACTACAAATACATATATAGGTACATAGGTACTTAATTACAAATATAAATAAACACCAAGATTTGGAACAAACACAAACAGCTGATAGATAAACGTAATCAAAGACTTAGATATCTCACGAATTTATCAACATACCTACCTATTCCTTATTTTTGCTAACTTTTTAATGGGTTATGAACAAATGAGAGTGAGAGAAAATGCACTAAGTATACAATTTGCTACAAAGTTAGAATTAAATGAAGGATTATGTTGTATAAGCTAATGAAACGGTCCTTTGTCGTATTAGTGATCGTGCCGTTTGGGGGTCGTCGGTTCAAATGCTATCTATGACAAATTTTTAATCACCCTTTTACGCGTGACGAATTGTTGTGTTTGTTTATTGTTAGTTTGATAATAATAAGTTTTTGTATTAGTATGTTTATTCATAGTTTTAATTATGTTTCTAGTGCGTACCTTGCTTGTTTATTTTATCATAATACGTAAATACTTCTTAATCTATTTACCTACATGGGGATCAGATATTATGACCAATGTCACACACATGTTATCTAATATAAGTCTAATTTTGGATAATACAGTTTCTTTGTTTGTCAAAAATAACAAACACTGTTGTTATCGTGCGATGAACTCAATTTTGGAAGGCCCTACGTTTAATCTATTTCTGCTTTTTGGTAAGCCACCATCCGAGAGTTTCGGAGTCGATTCTCAGTCGAGTCGATTTAGGAAATTATCTAATGGTAGAGTCAGACCAGGTAAGTAGGTAGGACGGAAAACCTTTGGGACTAAGCTCTGGCGCATTAACTTTTATTATGACACATTTATTATCTACAGATGTTTGCCCAAATTGGAGAGGCCTATGTCCAGCAGTGGACTGCAATAGGCTGATGGTGATACTAATACAAAGAAAACATACCTTTCCGAACGGGGGAAACACAAACACCAAACTGGATGATCCCAAACTAATCTTCAAGTTTTCTACAACCCACTCATCATTGATGCGAATCACTGTTTTAAACAAACAATATATTTGTCACAATCAACCACTGTGTTCACGAACGAAGTTTCGAAATATAAACGTTACGAATTTTATGTCAAATTCGTTAGCGCGGCGTCACGACCATACGACGGTGAGGCCGTGGCACTACTGAACAGCCGATGATAAGAAATGAGCGCTCAATTCAAGCGGTTAGGTAGTTATCAAGCGAATTAGTCGAACGCAGGTCGACTGACGTTTGACGTATCGAGATGTCTGCGGTTGTAGCTAGCTTGTAGATTGTGTAGTTTATTCATTGATATAGAAATTCCTAGATGCTAACCCGGTGGCTCAAATGGTAGTGAGCCGTCTTCTGAACCAAGGGTCGTAGGTTCGAACTCCACCCGAGACAACATATTCGTGTAAGTAATGAACTATTTTTATTCCTTGTCTGGGTGTCTATAGGTAGGTCTACATAATATGTATTTAAGTACCACATATTTGTGGTACCTTCATTGTTCTGATACCCTTAACACAAATGCTTAAGCTATCTTACTTTGGGGATCGGAGCAATGTATGCGATGTTGTCTGATTATTTAAATAAAAAAAAAACATTAAATTCTCTCTTCACCTAAATACCACTCCTAAAACAAGATGATATGTTTCGCGCACTTGGCTAGTCATCAACTTCAACATCATCAAATTCAACTGAACTTAGCTGGGTTATTATGAAACAAATTGGAGGCTATCGGAATTAGGTTAAACAATAAAAAACAGATTGTATAAAAACATCACTATATTTACGTATAAAATACAGTAATATTTTATTATATAAAAAGTTAAGTCTAATAAATATTTATTTCTAATTTATAAACAATATCTATATACAAGTTAACCTTTCAACAATAGAATGAATTACAATTATTATGCCAAGTGTAAATAAATATTTAAAGCTTCAAAACGTTTTTTCGTAAATGTATTATATTCATAAAATACATATCACATCACATCCCAACTTCATAAAATATGTACAATAGAAATTCTTATCGATTTTTCGATTTTACAACATGCGAACTGTAGTAAAACATAATTTAATAGCGTTGAAAAACATTTAAAAAATACAATATGTATACTTTTTCAAAGCAATTTACGTAAATAATGTACTAGCAAAAAAATATAAATAAAAATGGTATTGATATTATTAGAATCATAATTTTTTCTAGTAAAAGCGTTAAAACACTAATGTGTGAATGCCTTTAGGTCACTTAGCGCTGATTTTCAATCGCTGGATAAAGTTTAACAGACTGATAAAAGTGGTGGAACTACACTACAGGGTGGCTGGTTGACAATTTGCCACGGTCCCGAGCAATAAGGAACCTCTTGTCAGGCAAACATTAGTTTATTACTAATTTAGTCCAAATCCGATGATTGCTAGGGCTCTCGTGTGTAGTTCCGCCACTGAAAAAAGGTAGGTATGACAAGACATCGCTTAATACTTCTTACTGAATACGTCATGACTGTTGCAATCAGTCGTCTTATCTTCATCCTGTCAGTTAAACTTTACAATTAAAAATCAAGGCTTAGGTACTCGCATTATCATGGTATTAACCAACGGTTCAACGCTTTGCTCTATGCAAAGCGTCATTTATAATTAAAAAAGAGTATTTATTTAAAAAAGGCTGTAAAATTCTAAGTTTATTTACAATTGGCAACACTTAACACGATCGATTAAAATAAAGTTTCGTTAAAAGTAAGAATATGGCAAAGTCTTTATAAATAGATAACTTTAACATCGATTCTCTTTGGAAACCACGACCTGTACCTACTTAAAACACTTTCTTCAGTATTTCCAACTGGGTCTTATTTAAGAAGAAGCGTTGAGCATCTTTATATAAAGTACTGGAATAACGCCACGCATGTCTTTAAACGATGCCTAAGGATGGTTAATACAATTACATACTAAACTCTTGGGCATCGTTCACACCAATCGAGTGTCGGCGACAACAACGCACTACCTAAGGCTGGGCACACACGTTCGGAATTTTGATGCGGAATTCCGAATTAAAATTTACGTTTGCAACAAAACGCTCTGCTTACATATAAAATGCTGGAGCGCTGTGAAATATGTCTACCAGTAAGGATCACGATCTTTCGTTTTTTGAAATACTTTCGATGCTTGCAACTGGTACGTTTTTGGCATTCTCCTTTCTGCCAAAATGTCTCTAAAATTACTCAAGCCTGTCATTGTTAAGGGTTCGTTGCTTCTTAAAATAGCGTTAAGATCTTAAAGGGTGTGATAATTCCAAACATGTCATTTTTAAAAGCGATCGACACAAATGATAAAATTTCCATACTTTGTAAGACCAAATGTAATGTAAAACTTAAATTCCATAGTTTAAAACTATTGCATCTTTCTGTATTACAACTATAATGTGACCTATACTCCGTTTTTTAGCATCTCGATTACAACAAATTACATAAGAAGAGTGATTTTGGGTTGTCAAAGAAACTAAGTATTATAATAATATTATGTTTTAGTCGGCAAGGCGCGTGTGATACCCCTGGTGTTGCGGTAACCGCTGCACATTAGGTGGGACATAGGCATGTTTGCCTCCACAGTAGTAAAAAAAAATCCGTAAAAAACATGAGTTTGCAACTTCTGCTTCTTTAGGTCTGTAATAGGCTTGTTGACGTAAAAAAATGTAATTAGTCAGTCTTTTAGATTGCCAAAAATAAACGACACGTATTTTTTCATTTGTAAATTAGACCAAAAATGTCAAAGATATCGATAGTTAAAATTACGCGTGACGTCACAGAGTGGAAGTTTTTCGCACGGAGTGACGTTTAAAGACCCCAACTCCTACATTTTGATGCCTTGTATGTTTGTTATTTTTTGTTTAAATGAAAAAAGAAAAAATACGTGTCCAATATATTTTTATAATCTAAAATACGGACTGAATATTTAAAAATGTAATTGTTTAGACCCTGGAAACATCCCTATTGTTTCTAAATACTAAAAAAACGAAGTATAAACTATTACTAAAATATCAACTTGCGAAATAGATCTTTGGGAATGTTTCAACGGTAATACGCACTGTGTTAAAGCTGTCACGGTGTGCTTTGCGGCGCACACCGTAGCTATATTTGTTAGGGCTAGGCAGGAGCGGTCGTCACTGAGCGGGATCTGTGGCGTCTGTGCTTTCCGCCAGGATGGGCGAGGTACCAGGCGACCTGAATATCCTCTTGACTAGGATCACTACTCCTGGTACTAAGAGGAGCACGCCGATTGCCTGTGGGGAGAATAGGTATTATTGTACTGTACAGTTTAATCATTCTATTCAAGATGACGCAATACAGTCCGTTCCAGATATTATGAATTCGGTGACAGCTGTCATTTGGCATATTACGAATTGGTAATATTTAGAGTTATGACAATATAGCATGATTAGTGCGACATGCAGAGCTTACGAGAGAAACTACGCTCTTCAATCGCTAATTCGCCTGCCCAGCGTGGCGTTTGTGGGTAAATCCTCCAGGTGCTTGGATAAGGTTGTGAACAAATGGAGAGATCCATATCCAGCGGTGGGCTGCGATAGTTTGATGATGATGAATGTAGCGAGTGCACTGACTCGTCCTTCCCCTTTTGTCCTTTAGTCGTAGAATCTAAGAACCGTTTTCACCATCATCATCCGCCTGCAAACGTGGCCTTTCCGATGGACCGTAGCGTGTATCATCATCATCACCATCATCAACCCGTATTAGTCCACTGCTGGACATAGGACTCGCCTAATGTTCGCCACTTAGATCGATATGATGTTCGTGTACAGCCGGCATTAAACACTACGCTTGGCAGGCGGGTTGGTGACCGCAGTAGGTATTTGTACTTACAGTGAGCGCGTAGAAGGCGTAAGGCACCCAGTAGCGTATGCGCAGCGCCTGCCTCGCCATTGCGGCGTACTCTGGCGTGACCTCCAACTCCTGCCGGAACCAGAACATCGGCACAAGCGTGTCGGGATCCGGAAGGCGGTTGTTCAAGCTGTACACCAGGATAAACAGAAAGACATTGATAAATAGTGTATTGAACTGAGTTGTATAAGCACACTTCCTTCAGAAAATTACACTTTCTCTACCTGAAGGTTATCTGGAAGTGATCGCTTACTAGCGATAAGACCACCTAGATTGTTCCACAAGATGTATGTATGACCTTTTCTGAATTTATTCTGTATTTTGTGCAATAAAGAATATCTATCTATCAAACTGTTTGCCGCCGAATGACTTAGCGGCGTGTCAGTTTAGTATGCTCTTCTATATACTTGAAATGGGGTGTTCACTGTTTGCTAGTACTCAATCTACGCATTGGGGAATATGCATGACTTTTTTTTATGGAATTATTGAGCTCTTTTATCTTGCAGATACATAAATATCGAAGAATTTTTATACTATCTTTTCTATTAAGCGACTTTTAAAGCGTTAAAGTTATTGCTTAGACAGAGAGATCCGACGTGGCGGATGACGTCACGTACCGTGCGCGCCATACAAACTCCATAGAAAAATCTGTTTCGCGTGAGACGGATATATTTACTTTCAACGACTCTGTATCTCGCCCATTTTTCAGCCAATTTTTATTTTGTTTTCACTGTTCGTAGTATATTTTTATCTATTTTACGATAAATTAGTAAATACATGAATCTATTTTTCATGCATATTCCCTATTTGCAGTTACGCGCGCCGACTATCTCAGTGGGACTGGTTCACTGCTGAGCAAAGGCCTCCCCCAGTTTTGTTCACTCATCCCAATTGCCAGACCGGAGAAGAAAGGACCATCTCTCTAGCCGTATATTTATCACTGTTTTAACTTAATGCCCAATATATCTCAAAGCAAAAAACCAAAGACATCATTATTGCAGTGGACCCTTCAAATATGAACTCGCCCAAAAACGCTTCATACTAACTGCTATTCAACCGTGACGTTGACGTGACGATTTCATATAATGTACCATAAACAGTGCTATAATTTTTTTTGATTCATTTCACACTTTAGAAATGGACTTTCCCGGTGAACTTTGACGCACTCTCACTTCGCAAAATTATTTTGTTGTGATTTTTAAAATAAGTCCGATTTTAATGGTTCTTTCTGGAAGCTATCAAATAACATGGAATATTAAACAGTCAATTAGTCATCTACCCTATTCCATGCATGACCGAACCTGTGAATGAGTTCCCACTGTTCTGGCTTGTAAGCAACTGTTCTGGCTAGTGATAACACAAGAATTGATAATCTGAAAGTATTTATTCAGAATCCGATTACAAACACTCATACAATCAGAGAGAGAAAAAGTAATAATCGGCGGGAGCTCTATGACAGCTGTCAGTGTCAAACTTCAACTGTCAACGTTAGTGCGGTGACTCTTGAGCGTGGCGAATAGTGCTGTGCCGCAGCTGTTGATTATTCTCCTCTAACACTAGAAATACCGATTTTCGAGAGAATACTGATCTTTTCAGCCAACTGCGCCTTAGAATCAAATGAAATGTAGGAGTGAAAAAAAGCAGCTACTCACCTCATGCCCCCCACGTGCCTGACGAGTAGATTGATCTGCAGCTGCGCAGAGACCGCTAGCGGCATGCCGGTGAACATCTCGAGGGCCAACCTGAAGTTGTGTTCACTGGACAAACAAACACACACTTTAAATCAATACAACACATCAACAATATCCTGACTCTATGTATCCCCCCTCAGAGGGCCTCCCGCCAGGGAACACCTTGACATGGCCGACCTGGAGGGCTCTGAACAGATTGCGCACACAGGTTGGCCGCTGCAAGGACAACCTGTGTAGGTGGGGCTTTGCGGACGCCTCTGCTAACCGGTGCGAGTGTGGTGCCGTCCCCCAAACTATGGCCCACCTGCTCCAGTGCCCCGCGTGCCCAGATACATGTTCGCTCGAGGACTTACTGAACGCTAACGATAAAGCGATCCGCGTTTCGGAGTTTTGGTCTCATTATATATGACGATTTGCTGACTCGACAAGAAGAAGAAGAATACAACACATATAATAAAACTGTAAAAAAGTGTATTTTTTTATTATTAATGCACCCATGCATTCAGTTCATCATCACTCTATCACAGTCTACTGCGGGATATAGACCTCTCCAGTTATTCGCCACTTAGGGCAAACATCTAGAGGATATACCCATAATCGCCACCCCGGGCAAACGATCGCAGGGCGTGGCTTTTTGCTCCGGTGACGCTGCTGCCCGTCGCCGGCTTGTAGTATTTAGCTACGCCTTCAATCGTGACGATTATACCGCCACCAGTCAGTTACCAGAGCCTCGTTTGTTATTCGACAGGATGCACCACGGGCAGGTGAGGTCGGCTTGGAGCGAAAAGATGATAGGTCGCTCCGTAACATCGCTTGTATTCAGTTCAAGTACCCCCCAAAGGAACAGCCATACCTAGTGGGGTGGAGGCCGTCTATCTTGTCGGGGTAGTAGGGGTGCGAGTGCAGGAAGTGGGGCAGCGACACGAAGGCCGGCGCGCCGTAGCGACACTCGGACACGTTGAGAGCGCCCGCGGGCAGACAGTTGCTGCCGCGAACCTCGTCGCAGTAGCACGCCTGGAAAACAACAAGTAACATTAGTCTATAACAGCTGGACGAGACATTTAAATCAAAACCATTTTTTTTAGGGTTCCGTAGCCAAATGGCTAAAACGGAACCCTTATAGATTCGTCATGTCTGTCTGTCCGTCCGTATGTCACAACCAGTTTATTCCGAAACTATAAGAGCTACATTATTGAAATGCGTAGATGTATTCTATAAACAGCATTAAGATTTTAATTTTTTTTTAAATCCAAAATTTTGGGGTTGCCTATACATAGAACTGAAACTCAAAAAATTTTTTCATGATACCTATACGTGGGGGGTATCTATGGATAGGTATTTTAAAATGATGTTGAGGTTTTTAGCATATTTTTTTTCTAAATTGAATAGTTTGCCCGAGAGACTTCCTAAGTGGTAAGTGTGTTTGTTCCTCTTTCACTCATTAATTACTAAAAGAATTTTAATGAAACTTTACAGTACTATAGCTCATACGTAGGATTAACACATAGGCTATGTTTTATACGAATATTCACGCAGGCAGATGCTGCCGCGGGCAGCAGCTAGTATTTTTATATCACTAAGGGAAGGTGGCAAACAAGCCGACAGCCCGCCTAAGTATACGGCAAGAAGTTTCTTTTGAAGTGGACCGTAAGCGACCACTGAGGCTCGGGGGTATGTGGCAGTGTCCCCTGTCGACGGCGAGCTGTACGGTCGTAGAACATTGCCGTAGACATCATCTCAAACAACTCTTTAGAACACTCCCCATCATACAAACGGTAGAACATGCATAATGAAAATAAATCTCTCCTGAAACTTAAGAGGCTCAATACCGTTCGCGAATCGTTCAAGCTCATGGTACGTCTCTGCACGGCATCGAAACACTGCAGCTAGTATCGAAGTGCTCCTCTAGAAATCCACCCCGTGTGGATAAAACGGGGTATGGTAGTTTGTAAGAAAGTCTTATCAAATTCATACGAAGTCGCGGGCGGCCGATACTCAATTTGGGAATTTTCCGCAAACTAAAAAATAAAGTTTATCGAATTCAAAAAAAACTGCATCGTAACCAGACCAAAATTTCATTATTAATGATGACTATGGTCTCCTATTCACACTTAAAACGTTATCAAACGCATTATAATAATAATCTATGTTTAGTATGCACGTAGCTAGTATAATGCTATAGATTAATGAGCTGATAACTAAATTAGCTGCAGTCGCCGAATTATAGGCAGGTGCATAATATTTAGCTATCATTTATTCAGATTATAGGTATAGGGATGATAGGCATGTAAGCGGACGTCCAATCATCTTTTCGTTCCAAGCCACCCTCACCCGCCTGTGGTGCATTCCGCCGAATATCAAACGAGACTATGGCAAACCACTGGTGGGGTATAGCTATCACGATTGAAGGCGTAGCTGAATACCACAGGCCGATGACGGGCAGCAGCGTCACCGCAGCGAGAAGCTTCGCTCTTCGATCGCCAACCTGCCTGTCCAGAGCGACAATTATGGGCAAAGCCCAAAGTGGGGAATAACTGGAGCGGTCTATTTCGATAGGCTGTTGATGATGATGAATTCTGGTTCAATTGATAGTTCATCTCACGCATTCTTTTTAACTATCCTCTACCCTAAGGTTGTCTGTAAAAGATCGCATAAAGCGATGAGACCATAAAAATCTAAATTGTACAACAAATGCCAATTTCACGTAGTTATAAGTCAAATGTATGGCGTGCGATAAAGAATATGTAATTAATTTATTTTATTGACATAGATATTTTTATATATATTGTTCGTTTTTATATTTTATTGTTCGTTGAAAAATGTTACAGGTGTCGACCCAGCTGAAGATAAAAATCGCATGAATAAAAACATATTCAAATAATTAAAAAAAATAGGTAGATTATATGAATTCAAATGCTTCAACTTTTTCTGCTAATTATACCTACTTAGTATTTACGTTCTATCATAATCCTTTAACTACAAAGAAATGCATAAAAATAAAATGGTTTATAGATTAATTTATCATGATATGAAATAGTCCCAGACGTGACGTTTTATATTATAAAATGATCTTAGTGATCCGGTATATTTATGATATTTAGGAGTTTGCTAATAGGCTATTATGGCCAAAAATTTTAATTACTCCATCTTTTAGCTTATTCAAAAATAAAAGACACGTATTTTTCCTTTTTTCATTCTAATAAACAATAACAAAGATACAAGACATCAAAAGTTAGGAGTGGGAGTCTTTGACGTCACTCGCTCCCGTAAAAATGTCTCACCGAGTGACGTCACGCGTAATTTCAACGGGCTAAAACTTTGTAATTTTTAGTCTAATTGACAAATAAGAAAACACATGTCTTTTATTTTTGAATAAGTTAAAAGACGGACTAATTACAATTTTTAGCCTTAATACACTATTGTCGGTAAGACACTTTCAATTTAATACTTCACATAGGTATGTGTAGGTGCACTTTATGCTACACTGGCGACCCGACCTCAATTCTTTAAGGGTATTTCAGATAAACATTTTATTGGGTTTCAATTATCGGCGTTTTAGTAAGGATCTCTAATTCTGCTAGCAAAAAAGCCAATGTTACTCAGAGTTAATGAAAAGAGAGAAAGAAAGCTTCTAATGGCGAAAGAATTACCGATATCGGCAAAGTACTTAGTTTTAGAGCTTATTCATTACAAACGTACACACAAAAATACAAATCTTCCCTCTTTAACAGTAGGTAGAACTATTGTTTAGTATAAATATCAGACAACATAATTATAACGTTACGTTGAAGCGTAGATGGTGCTTCTACGAGAATGTGTCGATAGATATGCGAGAGATATAAAAAAGACCATTATTCATATCACAGTCAGTTTCCACCGCCATACTGGTCTACAAGATTATTCTGGCTATACCTTTTTTAGGGTTCCGTACCTCAAAAGGAAAAAACGGAACCCTTATAGGATCACTTTGTTGTCCGTCTGTCCGTCCGTCCATCCGTCTGTCAAGACCCTTTTTCTCAGGAACGCGTGGAGGTATGAAGCTGAAATTTATATCAATTACTCAGGTCTACTGTCCCTTGAAGCTGTGAAACCAACGCAATCAAAAGATACAGCCGTTTATGCCGCAAATTTTCGACACTTGCAAGGGAATCAAAACCTACAGGGTGCTTCCCGTGAACTCAGAATCTTGAAATTTGGTACGAAGCAACGTCTTATAGCATAGATAAAGGAAAAATTACGAAAACCATAAATTTTTAGTTACATCACATAATATATATTTTTTTAATAATTTTAAACTTACTGCCCATTTCCTCATAAACGCGTAGAGATATTAAATTGAAATTCATACCAAATACTCAGGTCTATAATACCTTTAAGCTGTAACAAAATCAAACTTCTATGTCAACGCAATCAAAAGAAACAGCAATTTAAGCTGCATATTTTGAAACTCGCAAGTACTCGCAAGGGAATCAAAACCTAAAGGGTACTTCCAGTCGACCTAGAATCTTGAAATTTGGCATGAAGCAACGTTTTATAGCACACATAAAGGAACAATTCCGAAAACCTTAAATTTTTAGTTACATTACAAAATATATATTTTTTAATAAATATAAACTTATTACTTTTTTCCTCATGAACGCGTAGAGCTATCAAGTTGAAATTCATATCAAATACTTAGATCTAATTGCCTTTAACCCGTGAAAAAAAATGACTCGATTGTCGTAATGAACGAACTTTGTAAACCTTGCAGGTTTGTACGGAACCCTCGGTGCGCGAGTCCGACTCGCACTTGTTTTACGTCAGGAATGCCTTGACGCATACACCAGGGCCCTAGGTACAGGAAACCTGGGTTATGTGGGACTCGCTCCTAAAAATGGAGAATACCCAACCCACTATACCTGACGGTGGTCGGCTATGAGCGCTCCTGTGAGGAGGGTCGGGATTCGTCTCGACCCCTCCTCAGCTCAGTAGCGCTGCGCCGCCTAACAGGATGGTGGCACACCTCGAGAAGACGTAGTGGTGCCCTCCCGGTACGACGTCACTGACCACGTGTGCCCGAAGACATATTATGTATGTCGTCGTCCTACTCGGGGTTCTTACCGAGATACCTATACCGACCTCTCCCGAAACGCAACCGAAATTACGGCTATTTCGCCGAGTGTACGGCAGTCGGTCGGTAAACCCTACCACCGGCTGGGAAGTAGGAATCTCTACAAGTACTTTAGCCAACTTCTACGACACCCACGGCAAAATGTGAGGAGGTAATTTGTTTTATATTCCGTCATCACAAGAAGTAAAAGGTTAGTGTAAAGTTGTGAACTTACCATATGCGGGTATTTATGACCGTTGTCGAATATGGAGTCGTTCGCCGCATATTGAACACCCTCTATGTTCTCTACCTCCACTGTTTCTCCTTTGGAAAGGATCATGTATCTGCAAAAGATACAAACATAAAGGTAACAAAGCGTAGTGGACAACGTTTATTATGATTTTTTTTTTTATAATAGCTCGACATAATGGCTTCCCTATGCCTGATGGAAAGCGAAAGAGAAGCCCAAGTTGCTGTGACAACTGGTAAGTAACTG
The DNA here is from genome assembly GCA_031163375.1 of Conogethes punctiferalis. Taxonomy (NCBI): domain Eukaryota; kingdom Metazoa; phylum Arthropoda; class Insecta; order Lepidoptera; family Crambidae; genus Conogethes; species Conogethes punctiferalis. Next base: position 5,381,941 of record CM062077.1, on the reverse strand, counting down.
GTTAGTTACCTGTCAGTTGCCACTGCCATGCCGGCCCAACCCTTACCCCCCACGAGCTCCGGAGACCCTACTCACCAGCAGAAACACGACCCGGAGGTCATTTGGCTGCGGTATTCTATAGGGTGGAGGTCCTTCCCCGGACGGGCAGCTCAATTCGAGCGAAGATTCGCTATGCCCTACCTCTCTTAAATGCTTATGAAAAGTAGGAAATCTTTTTGAAGATCTTTATGAAGTATCCTTTAAACGTACGCCCAAAGTTCAGAATATTTAATAGGCTCAATTTATACGTAGAAATCTAGAAAAAACTTCTTAATTACAATTGATACGTTGTATGAAGCATAAGTTTCTCCAGTTGTTGGCCACTGTAGGCAAGCACCACGAGAATTTACTCATAATCCCCACGCTGATATCATAATAAATCCTTCAGGTGTTTGGATAGGTGGCGAACAATTGGAGAGGCCTATGTCCAGGTAGAGGACTGAAATAGGCTGATGAGTACACTTACGTGCAACAACCCGCTACTAAGCTACACGGTGGTACACTCCCTTGGTGGTACACTACCTTGGAGACTGGTCTACTCCTGATTGCCCTATATAGAGTATGTTAAGGTTAATTTTTTTTTTTTAATCTAAATTATAATTAATTTTGTAAGGCCCCAGACTGTATGACGTGGTCGTAGTTAAAAGTATAAATGTGATAATAATATTGTAAACACCATTTTGAAAAGAGCAACTACACGAGTTTCTTGCCGGTATCTTCTCGGTAGAATGCTGCTTTCCGAACCGGTGGTAGCTTCGACGATTTGTAAGTGTTTTTCATAAAAACCTATACAAATAAAGATTATTTTGACTTTTTTTTTTTTGACTCACGTGCAGATATCGGAGGCGAACACGTAGACCTCCTCCTGGCCCAGCTCGGGCGCCCACAGCTCGCCGGTGGAGCCCTGCACGCGGCCGCAGTCGCCTCTGAACACGGTGCGGTTGAAGCAACTAGCAACAATCCGTTACTAAGTTACACAGTGGTACACTCACGTGCAGATATCGGAGGCGAACACGTAGACCTCCTCCTGGCCCAGCTCGGGCGCCCACAGCTCGCCGGTGGAGCCCTGCACGCGGCCGCAGTCGCCTCTGTACACGGTGCGGTTGGAGTAACTAGCAACAAACCGTTACTAGGCTACACGGTGGTACACTCACGTGCAGATATCGGAGGCGAACACGTAGACCTCCTCCTGGCCCAGCTCGGGCGCCCACAGCTCGCCGGTGGAGCCCTGCACGCGGCCGCAGTCGCCTCTGAACACGGTGCGGTTGGAGTAACTAGCAACAATCCGTTACTAAGTTACACGGTGGTACACTCACGTGCAGATATCGGAGGCGAACACGTAGACCTCCTCCTGGCCCAGCTCGGGCGCCCACAGCTCGCCGGTGGAGCCCTGCACGCGGCCGCAGTCGCCTCTGTACACGGTACGGTTGGAGTACCGCCACTCCTCGACGTTGCCGAGGCGGGAGAAGTCGTGCGCGCCGGTGTTCATGTTGAACGCGCCGTCGTACGTTATGGATCCGTTGCGCTGGAAGCGAATGCGTAGTGTTATTCATCCATACTAATATTATAAGTGGGAAAGTGTGACTGACTGTCTGTCTGTACGTTTGTCTTTCTTTCATGGCAAAACGGAGCGACGAATTGACGTGATTTTTTAAGTGGAGATAGTAACATGATGGAGAGTAACAAAGGCTACTTTTTGCCATTTTCTAACCCCCCACTGGGGGTGGAAGTTTGTATGGAGCATTCACCCCAAATTTAATGCGAGCGAAGCCGCGGGAAAAAGCTAGTGTACCTATAATGTTACTGCAAAGCTCGAATTACGGTAAATTTTGAGACCTTCGAGTAAAACCGAAGATTTACCAACTCTTAATGGTAAAATAACTAACAACTAAACGCTATAACAATTACTAAAAACAAATCTCATTTTCATAAATCCTTACATTTACCAACTTATTATAGGTACGTTGGAGAGACCTATGTCCAGGAGTGGACTGTGATAGGCTGATGGTGATGATGACGATGATGATGATGATGATAACTCAGCGCATATTAAAAATTGCAGGTTTTAACCTAAAAAACGATGTAACTTTTATAGTTAAAAGTTACAGTGTTACTTATAATGTGCAGACAAAATGGTTTCCACTTAGCCGCGTCATGGCATGACATAACGACAGCTGCTTAGACGCCGGTTTTCAGTGGAACCGCTAAGCGAGGATATAATGTTACACAAGGACAAATCAAAGTGAAGAGATAAAAATATATAGGTATAAAATATTACAAGAGCGGTAAAAGTATTACTTAAAAAGCAAACAATGTAGAATTTACAGATAAGGCACATAATTTCACAGACATAGCTGATACATCAGGTTAAACAGACTATAATTTATAATGATGTCACCAGTTCACGTATTACGTGTATTGACAAGATCGTACATATGTGTAAGTAGCACAGCATTTTTAAAAGACATAAAAATCGACTGAACACTGAAAAGATGAAAATAAGCCTTGTCAACAATTCCAGAAGTCATAGGACCTTTCATATCCTCCTTTAGCAGTCGGGTCCAAATCGAAAAACCCGACCGCGTAAAAAGTGATCAAATCTACGTCTATATTTTAAAAAAAAAATTTAACTTGACATTTAGATGTCCAATGACCTAGAGATCTAAAATATTTATTAAGATAACAACTGAATAGTCTGGATCCGTTATTCGACAGCCAATCAGATTTTTAATGGATAAAATGCTCCAATATATCAACTAATGAAGTAAGTAGCTGAATGCAGTTAAAAATCATTGCATAACGGCGAAAGTCGCGTGCGCATAGTCGCGGTTGCGCCTGCGCGGCCGATCGTTACAGCACGTTACTCAATGTAGCGGGCAGCTGCCGCGATTAATAATGAGTTATAATGAGGATGGCTAGATCGATACTACAAATACTATAACGCACCATACGTATAACGTAACATCCTAACTGTAGCATCTCAATACATATTTGACTGTACGTAAGAATATACATTTATACATATAGTAAAAACTCGGATCCTCACCAATTCAATACTAAGAAATAAGAGCAAACTCGCTGTTTCCAATCTCAGGCTTCGTAAAACCGGTAACTCATTTCCTAATATTATCAATAGTCTAGATTTTTCGAAGCCCTATACATGATTAGGCCCACAGTTCGAGGACAATAACAGATAATGCGTTCGTATTGGCGATATCAGATTTTGTATGGAGTAACCGCAACCTACTTAACTACGGTGTTACGATAACAAGAGAATTCTTATCTTGAGTCATTGACTGCACGTACTAATCATATCGTAATAAAAAGTATGCCTCTCGCAAGCTTGTCATTTAAAAATCTTACTCCAATAAATCTCTCCTAACACTCTTTGCTTTTTAATAAGGTATTTTTTAGGTCACTATGGTGGTAAATAAGCTTCCGGCCTGCCTGATTTTGAGCGATTATCGCAGCCTATGGATGCCTGTAACACCAGCAGGGCATCACACGCGCTTTGCCAACCTATTAAAAACTTTTTCACATCCTTTTTGAAGGACCCCATAATGTGGTCTCGTGTAAGAGAGTAAGGGGTTCATTGCATAGCTAGGCATGAAGTTTCCTTTGAAACAGACAGTACGCGACCAGATAGGCCCCAGGGTATGTTGATGATCCATGGTGGAGAGTCGCACAGCATCGGAGGCTGTGGTCTCCTTCTGCGAGACTGTCATGTCCCAGAAGGAGGCCGCGGAGCGGGAGCGGGAGAATGATCCCTCTGCTCCAGCGCTCCGCCGGCGCAGAAGCGGTCGCACGCGACGGCAGTTCCGTCGCTTGATGCCGCCAGACGAGGCCCAGCGGGTGGATGGTGCGGGGGCACCCCCACTCGCCTCGCACGGGTCCTCGTCATCGTCGAACGGGAGCGGTCTCTCCCTTCGAGCCGCTTCCGTCATTCCCCCTAGGGGGGGAACTTGAGGGGTCCGTCAAACAGGACAGACTGCGCTGGCGGTGCCATGGCAGTATAGGTCTCCTAGGACACATGGCACCGTCCCTAAGGCGCTCGACGAAGGGGCCGGGGTTTTTAGTGGGTATTCCCTGCCTCCTCACCATCCTGAGGCAGGGTGCCGCCCTCCAGCAGTCCGAGGGCGGCGTGAGTCCCACATACCCCGCCGTTCCCCCGAATGGCGGGGATGCGCAAAAGCATTTTCCCCGGTTAAATAAAAAAAAAAAAAAAAGGGTATGTTGATGAACCTATACGTTACGTACTTTTATACGTCATCGCATGCATAACGGGTGTATTATCAATTGATGCAAATATCCACCCATATTTTCATATTTGTCAAATGCATATGGTCACAAATAAAATGATTCATTCTTTATTTAGATAATGCTTATAACATGCTTTGTCTCGGTGAACTTTGTGCCAATTACGAGTATCATCGCAATCATTCATAATAGCCGCGGTTTTAATGTGTGATCTGATGGGTTGCATTAGAGTCCATATTTCTGAGTTACATAACGTAAGTAAGTATTTAGTTTTCCATAATGATAATTATCTTAAGAAATAAAAATAATGTTTCAAACCAACTATTATATCTTTGTGAAGAGTATACCTAGAGTATAGGTATATCCCCTGTAAAATGTTCCCAAACAATTTTTAGCTAAATGCACCAGATTAAGATGAATTGATGTGTGAACGTGTGTACATAAAAAATACCCAACAATATTAACTACGCTATACTACTACGTATAATAACTACAAGGCGTTCGCCGGCGATGAACAGTGTTACAAGCTTCCTAAAACGAATACCATAAACACTCACCTCATAAAACCATCCGAACCTATCGTAGGGTATATATACGGGTAGCTGGGGGAAGTGCATGGCGATGTCCAGCACCGGGTCCTCGATTCCCTCGAACAGCCACGAGGAGACGTTGGCGCTGAGCATGAGGTTCTCGTGCCGGGCGCGCATGAACGCGTCTATCAGCATGTTCCAGAAGCTCGCTTGATGGCGCATCATGTACGCAACTGTCTGTGGAGCGGAAATGACTATGTATATGTCGCAGTCATCTGGTTGAATCTCCTATTCAATTGAATGGCTAGCGCGTTCATTGAATGACGACATTCAATTCAATGACTAAAGGACAACTCATCAAGTTATTGATTGAAACGTTCAACGTCTTGACTGGACGTCATTTTAGCATAGTCGTTGAATGGGTAAAAGCCAACTTTAATTTATAATTTTTCTTTAAAGTATCCGGCGGCGGCGTATTAATAGGTAAATCCATGCTGTCACACTATTTTATTACGAATCAGTCAGTTTATAATAAATCTAATCAAAAAAATATCAACACTGTTCATAACTTTTTGATCATCTTTGACGCCATATTATTTGTTTTGGTGACTACTCACGCGCACCCGCGTGGGAAAAGAATGAACTAAATTAATAAATAAAAAAATAAAAATAATAAAAATCCGCTACCTAGTTGGACGTTAAGTGACGCGTGTTTAGTTAACGTTCGGTCTAGTGATTCAATTAAATGCCGTCATTCAATGAACGCGCTAGCGATTCAATTGAATAGGAAATTCAATCAGATGACTGCGACATATATAAAATGACATCACGTTCTATTTGTAAAAAGCGACTATAGTATAGTAATTATTGTTCTAAATTGTAACAAATAAAACTCACAACAATGATTGGGTTGACACTGGTGACAACATCGGACAGGCTGCCGTTGGACTTGTCAGGCTGGAAGTGCCACCATCTCTCGTTGAAGAAAGTCAACGTGCTGTTGTCGTTGTTCCAAGTTAGGTTTGTCTGTTAAAAAGGAAAAAAATCTAAAATTATTTTCACACAACATAGTTAGTTACTTACTATAAATTCAATAAGTGGTACTGTCTAATCATCATCATATCGTATGGCTTAAATTTATTTCTGCTCGAATCCTCACAGGTTACTGTCTAATAAAGCTGAACGATTAAACTCCATGATCATTGGCCAAGCCAAAGTACGCAGTAGCCAAGGGGATTCGTCTAGATTGAAGACAGTTCGTTCAGTGTATATAGGAAGGACTGTAGGTATAGCAATAATATAAATCTGGGATCCAGACCAGACTTCCACGATTTAAGCACGATTTGTATCTACGTGATGCAACGAATACTTCATACAAGACAAGTGCACTTACCCAGCTCATACAATAAATTATGCACTTGTTGAGATGCGATTTACTGAGGCATTAGAGAAAAATGTTTTTGTCGCAGTTAACGTTTTAGAAGATGTTGGATGGATTCACATAAATAACTAGAGATCGTCTAATCTAAAATGACGCGCCCCACCACCCCCTTTACGCACACAAAAAGAATTCAAAGATGAATACAATGCATATTAAAAACTTGCAGATAAAATTGACAGTTGACAGTTAGACTCAATCGTTGGCATAGCGCTTTCTAACTAAATAAAATAATTAAGTAGTGGGGCGCATCGTTTTAGTTTTTAAAATCTCTACCAACACACTCAATGTTATATTTACTAACAGGGCTTCTACAGTGTACTTGATTTTTAGCGTTCTTCTGAATGTGTTCCAACCAAGTGCTGTATTAAACTTTCACGGTCCCTATCATGACTGTATAGGTACTATTTTTGAGTATCCGATTATTTTTAATGGTCATGATCAAAAATCAGATATATGTATGATAAATATAAATAAATAAATAAAAATATATTTTTGAAGACCAGGGCCCAACAGTACCGAAATATCGGAGCCTTAACTATCAGATACAAATCCCGTTAATGACTACGAGTATAGTACAGAAGGCAATGAAAGCTTGAAACAATATAAAATTTGCATTAGTCTAATCCAGAAGAAAGTCCCTCCAAAAATCTTTGTTATGGGCATCATAACTACCTACATATATTTTCTTCAAATACCTACCTTATTCAAATAAACACACTCTCTCATCCAACACGACACCTCGACCCTTGGTGCCCTATCATAGATATGTTATAGCACTAAAGATTTAGGGTATTACAGGTAAGTAGATACTTATCTACATACCTATAGTACGTTACTACCAGGATCTAGATTCTTTCTCCATGCTATCACATGGATGTTACATAAATCAAATAATGTCCGAATAAATTACAGATAACACTTATTGATATCTACCAAGGTCGCCATGCGTGATAATTGTTGTAGGTACTATTTGATTTAAGTGGTCAACACGTGAGTTTTTGAGCACTTAAATACTTAATACTTTTTGCCTATAATAAATCTGCGATAAAAATTTAAATGTTAGGATTAATGAGGTTTTCATTATTTGTTTATTTAATAATAGTTCAATAAGTCTCGCCATCATTATTATCAGCCTCTAACAGTCCACTGCTGGAGATACGCCTCTCCCAATGTTCGCCACTTTGATCGATCGTGCCATATAAATTACTAATTAACAACTCACCGACGTGCTATCATCTAAGATGGGTGTGGGTATCGTCACATGGGCGTAAGTAAGGTGAAAGCTGTTACCGGCTTTACGTTGAAGTTTTCCAAGCTTCACTAACGTAACGTGTTACAAGAATATACCAGCTATATATTACCAGAAAAACACTATGGATACGCGAAGGAAGAGCGTAGCTAAATAATGAATGCGGCTAGGTATTTGTAATATTATAATTGACTACTGTTGTTACTTTACTCCTTTATGCATTTTGTTCTGCATTTAATCTCTTATCTCACAATCGCATCAGTTCCATTGAAAATCAGCGCCTTGGCTTTCTTCTGTCACGCCTTGACATCACCTTATCAGGTACACACAATTTATACGTTTCTTTCATAATTTCCAACTATATTTATGCCACTATGCCTATATTTTATAACTTGAATGTACATAAATTATGTTCCTTTGTGTTGTGTTTTTAATAAGTTCCTTCTAAACGTGCCTTAAATAAATGATTTCTATTCTATTCTAATATTTGTGGGATTCAAATTCACGCAGAATGTATAAAATTGGTCAGTCATACTATCATACTAATATGTATCGCACGCCGGTGTTGTAAAAACCGGTTCCAAATATCTACTGAGTTCGATGCGCCCGCGCTCATCACGCAACCAAAACATTTACTAAGATCGAAAAATTCGGCTTCGTGCTTGCCGGCGCGAATTATCATTTCGCTATACGTGCATAAAACTACATTTTACTACAAAAAATAGTCTCGTACCATCCTCCCTAAAAGAGGTAGGGCATAGCGAATCTTCGCTCGAAGGACCGGGGAAGTCCGGGGAAGGGCCTCCACCCTATAGAATACTGCAGACAAATGACCTCCGAATGGTCGTGTTTTTACCGGTGAATAGGGTTTCCGGAGTTCGTGGGGGGTTAGGGTTGGGCCGCCATCGCGCCATGGCGGTGGCAACTGACAGGTAACTGACCAGTTACTTGCCCGTTGTCACAGCGACGGACATAACAACAATTAGCTTTAGGTATTAATTTATTTAAATTTGAAACGATAAGATTAATAATTCTCTTATCATTAAAAGTACAAATTGCACGCAGAGTTAAAACTAATTCCTATTGATTGATTCGGCACGTTTCTACTTCTTTGGAAGTGTCTCTCGCGCAAACTATTCAGTTTAGAAAAAAAATATATTAATACGGACAGACAAACAGACAGACATGACGAATCTATAAGGGTTCCGTTTTTTGCCATTCGGCTACGGAACCCTAAAAATACTAAACATTCTATGTATGAGTAATATTGATCACGGATCTTAAGCAAACCTCTAGATTTGCCTTTTTCCTTTAAGGCTGTTGTGCAAAGATGACCTACAAACTGCACACTTTTTACTGGTTGACGTATCACGGCACAAATGGCAACTTATGTAACGGTTAGCGCAATGCATTACACGGCTTCGTTCGTTTCAAATTCAAGGTCAGTGCTGCTGTTTTACGCTTCGTTTTTGGTTAGAAAATGTAAATGAGTGTTTATATAATTAAAAATGTATTATTTCACAAATTACATTTAAATAAACAAACATACAATTTACATAATACAAGCACAAGAATCCCATATTACCTGATCTGTTCGATCCGCCATTTCAGGCCGATCCAAAATAGTAACCAAGTAATAAGTAAATGACGATATTTTATGAGGGAGCCAACGGGCCTTAAGGTCACCTGATGGTAAGTGATCACTTCAGCCCATAGACAGCGCAACACCAGGGGAGTCACAGGCGCGTTGCCGGTCGTGGCGAAATTTGTAGACTGGCTTTGTAGAATCGCAGGTGGAATTTAATTCCACAAAACCGTTGCACGAGATACATGGATGACTTTCAACTATCAAGACGAGAAGAATAAAATCTTGAATCGACAGTGAATGATGAAATATGCAATCGATTATTACGATTAACGTCAGATTGATTTAACTATGAATCGTGGCGTAAATGGGGCCCTTAACTGATAACCGCGCCGAATTCGATGTTTCGTGACCTTAATTCCAATATTCGTTTGCAAAGTAGGACACAATTCATCTTTGCTCCACTTGAGTGGTAGGTACAATATAATCATTGGTAAATTTTTGTCGCTCCCGCCACTTCCCGCGGGATCTCCAGCCTGTACCGGAGAATTCTCGAGAATGCGCAAGAGGCCGTGGAAAACGGGCGTCCAATTTTTTGGCTCTTATTTAATTTGTGTGTTATATAGTTGATATGTCGATGATGCGAGAAGCCCAGGATCGATCAAAGTGGCTAACATTGAGAGAGGCCTATGTCCAGCACTGGACTGATATAGGCTGATGATGATGAGTCCATTTCGCAGCGGTATAAATTGAGCCTTAGCCCCGGCTTAAAAAGTCTGCCTCGCAGCATCGCTCCTGCAGAAAAACACCCTTACACTCATACTACTAATAGCTCTCCATTACAGAATCAGCCATAATTTCTTATCAGAATGATTGGCATGCATTTGCGCATCCACTTACTGATTTGACGTCCGAACGTAACAAACTATAGTAGGTACTTGTCATGTGTCACTTTGGTTTCTTTTGTTTGTTTTGTTATCCAGTTTCCGCAAATGAATCAGAGAATTCAAATAATATTTTCTTATCAGCGCAACTATAGTTCACACACGTTTATCAGCTAATGAGCCCAAATTGGAGTAGTTTTATACAGGTCAAGAACATAGTTGGCTACGCACTGATACTATTTTTATTCAATACTAGCTGATACTCGCGATTTCACTCCCGTAATTTAAAAAAAGTTCTTTTAGGCCAGATGGAAACGTTTTGTCTAAAACGGCTGGCAAGTGCTGGATGCGAGAAGCCCACTTTGGTCGAACAACTGAAGGCTTTACCACAATCGGCAGGCAAGTTGGCGGCCGCAGGGCGTAGCTTCTTGCTCCGGTGACGCTGCTGCCCAACATCGACCTGTGGCATTTACTAGTAGCTAAGAATTCTATAGTGATGGTTAAACCGCCACCAGTCGGTTGTCAGAGCCTTGTTTGTTTTTAGGCAGGATGTACCATGGGTAAGTGAAGGTGGCTTAGAGCGGAAAGATGATAGGTCGCTACCTATGTCTGCTGTTGTCGTAAGCTCAAGAAATACGCATAAAGGTGACTGACCTTGGTGTGCGACTCCCGGAATACGTAAGGCCCCATCTGCACCATCTTCGGCTTGACGTTATGGCCCGCCATGATCTCGTCGGCGTTGGAGATGTTGAACAGGAAGCACTCCAGGTACATGGGGATGGGCGTCTCCCGCCATATTTCGAACGACGAGGACTCGTTTGTGACGATCATCATCTGGAAATGAGAAAAATGCTGAAGTTTTTTCTTTCTTTTTTTGTTAACGACTATGATAATGGCCAAACCAAAGCGGGTCTGTCGTCATCACTGGGCTGTTGGGGAAGCGAAAGCCTCTCTCTCCTAGAGTTTTTTATTCGCTTTAGTGGAAGTTGGATCATTAGAGCCTAGGTATACAGTCTTCTTTTAACTACTTAATAACAGTGACGATACAGAGTTGATGCAATAAGTGCATACCCAAGGCGGTACTGGTCGATTGCTTGGTGGATCCCATTGGACATACTCATTAGTTATAGCATTCAAACGCCACCAACCGTGATAATAATGGTTCCTTCCGTACTTGCCATAACGCGGGTTTTAACAGCAGGAAAAGCTTGTATACTTATCCTGAAAAAGGATGAGGCTCTTGAACATTTACAGAAAAATTCAATATCTGTATTGGTTTATTGACTGGCTCAAGAGACTCCTGCCTTCTGAACCAAGAGTCGTGGATTAGATTATCTGATATTTATTTATCCTATGACAAAGGCGCAAAATCGGCCTTATGATCACTTACTACCATAGATACCGCCATCCAACCAGGAAAGTGAGAGAGACCTTGATAGATTTTTATTAGAGTACCTACCTATGTATAAAGGGCTGATCCGCGGCTATATTTCATATGGAGGTGAAAATTCAAATTGAGAATGGAAAAAGCCACGTAATCTCCAGAACGCATTTGTGAATGAAAAATATTCCATTTTCACTTTAGGTACAATTAACGTTGTGCACCTGCAAAGTAATTAAGCTATCTAATCAAAAGTATATATTAGTAATTGTAATCATACCTTCTATGTGTGATGTAATCTATCAGGTAACCTACAAGCAGATGATTCGCTACTCTGCCCGTCTGTCGTCTGCTGTCATTTCGGGGAGTGTGCACACTCATGAATTATATTATTTATAGGACCTAATACTTCCGTCCTCTTCTCTTTATGGGACTACTATAACAATTAAGAGAGGTAGGGCATGGCGAATCGTCGCTCGAATTGAGCTGCCCGTCCGGGGAAGGACCTCCACCCTATAGAATACCGCAGCCAAATGACCTCCGCGTCATGTTCCTGTCGGTGAGTAGGGTTTCCGGAGCTCGTGGGGGGTTGGGGTTGGGCCGACATGGCGGTGGCAACTGACAGGTAACTAAACAGTTACTTGCCCGTTGTCACAGCAACTTGGGCTTCTCTCTCGCTTTCCATCAGGCGTAGGGAAGCCATTATGTCGAGCCACTATAAAAAAAAATCGAAAAATATCGTTTGATGGACGGTTCGCGTATTTTTGCACCATAAATCCCTTCCATTTTATCCCTCCCGTGTTCAAATATCGGAACTAAAATCCGTCAGTCACTATAAATAAAATAAAATAAATTATATAGGATACCATCGCTTTTCGATGGTTATAGTAAGGCCCCAGGGTTCTTACAGTCTTGAGTCTTTTAAACGGGGAATGAAGCTTCACTTATTCAGGCCGTCTTAGTGTGACCTATCCGTGTTGCACTAACGAGGCATAATGCTGATCGGTCGCTTTTTTGGACTTCGTCGTCTACTCAAGCAACGGCAGACAGGGTGCACCGACAAGAGTCGTTTTGAAGTGCTAATAGAAAAAAGGGGGGAGCTTCCATACTCATGTTGTCGATATTCAACCCATTCGCACGAAAGGCTGCGCTTTCTGTTTCATAATGCGAACTCCAAACATTTGGCCCATCGAGCCGGATAAACGAAGAAACAGCGAAAAATACGTCTAAGCATTGGACTGCCACTCAGTGTTGCCAGATCAAAATTTTGACTTTCGGAAGGTGTATTTTCAAAAATCCGGGAGATATATGACAATACATTGTGGAAAAGTCGGGAGATGTTCTTATTGCTTTGGAAAGATTACTAAAATATTTCCCATTCAGTTGCTTAGAGAGCAAAAAAGAAGGTCATCCTCCTAAGGAAACCGTTGAGGTTTGGCTCAGTTTGTCATATTTATACAATACGGAAGGTAAAAAAGATCGGGAGTTTTGGACGGGAATCCGGGACGTCGGGAGATATTGACTAAAATCGAGAGATCTGGCAATACTGCTGCCACTGTTTCCCCAAAAGCCACTACAGTCTGGGTGTCTTTAAGGCAAGAATAAATAAGTATTTACTGACTGCGCGCTCTATCTTCGCCCTCATAGTCACTTATTATAACCAGGTGAAATCGAGAACGAAGTCACTGACTTAAGAATATTGACTAAAAACCCTAATTATGACTGAATATGATACGCAATGGATGACGTATTTAAGTGTCTATTGTAAGCATAAATAAACAAGTTAAGTTCAAGTCTGTGTTAAAAATACAAGGAATGACTAATTCCACATGAGTAATGTAATCTTGTATTAGTTTTTGCCCACGCCCGCGTGCATTTCAGCTGGTTCTACACAAAATAACTAAGTAATTCTTTAGAGAGCAGACTCTAAATAGCTTTACCAGCATGGGTAGCATGACAACTAACAAGTGATTGTCTTCGTTAATTTGTGCCTTCTCGCATCAACCGGACTTCTCTTTCGCATTCGATCATTAAAAAATTACTTTTCTTTACAAAGAACAGTATTTTTTTTTCACGCTACAGCGTGCGGCTGTCCTCAACTTGATTTATTAAAGTTAAAGCTAGGTTGATTAAAGTTGGGTTGATTTATTAAAGGGAAAGCAAATAATTTTTATTCGAAATAAGGAGCTAACGTATAAATAGGTAGTAGATATGTGGCCAAAGCACAACCTTAATACATAAAATAACCCTTCACCATTTGTCCTTCCAAGTGCATCACTGGTTTTGGATTTTATATCAAATCAGTAGAGTTTGAAATTAGGTGACATCTATTTGTCCTTGGTCTGACTAAGGGTTAAGTTTGAAGACAACGGTAGGTAACCTGTTTCACGTTAGAGTCCCAAATGTTTTATTAAATTCCTCCTAATCTGTGTTTCGGCTTAAGAATAAAGAGTGTTACTCATAATTAATACGAGTTACTTTCGTAATATTAGTAATTATTTTAAGTATTAGTAGGGATTCTACACTATCAGAGGACTACTAACCTTCGGGCTGCTTTAAATGAACATAAAGTACCTACATAGGATGACTAAGTTCTTTCGCCACAACTGAACTTCGATCGTGTTTTCAGGTACGTGGCTAGTCGTAAAAGATAGTAGGTATGTAAGGTCGAATAAGTATTACGTAGGTACATAGATGAAACAATGTTGAAGATGTTATAATCGCTGGATTTGACTGTGTACTGGGGTCTAATTTATTAAATAAGTATCCTGTTGTTGACCCCAACTCGCCTGATGTTAAGCGATGTTAGAGCTTACGATGAAGCGCGCTTACCCAACAAAAACGTACCTATACAATCTCGCCTTGAAAATCTGAAGATTATATCTTTCGGGGAACACGGACTCCGGTAAAGAGCTCCATAGTTTAGCCGTTCGCACTATAAATGTAGAGGCAAAGCGCTTTAGTCCCCGCATCATAAATCGGTGTCTCCTTGCCGTGTCCCTGCTCGTCCGATGATAAAAAGGGAGGGATGATTTGCGCCCCAAGAGTACTACACACACAGCCGGGCAGAAGCGGCATATACCTATATGGATGGATGTAATAGTTCCAAGCATACTAAAATCCATACAGTTGAGTTGAGTTTGAAAAGACCATTTTACGCAACTCAACGTCTGTCACTCAAACCTCAACAAACAGTAATGTCCGCGTTAGCTTCCACGTCCCGACCGTAACATGAGCCCGCAACCGGTTGCCCATCTCAAAGGGGTTCATGAAGTCGGTATAGTAGCAACGCCCTTAACCGAAACTTAAGCCTTAACTGTGTTGCCTTCCACTACACTGCTGCAGTCCGGTGATGATGACAAGCTCGCCTTTGCTATCATCAAATCAGTTAAGGGCCTTCTAGACGGAATGGACCGCCGACCAACGCGTCCTTGGTCGGATCAACCAATTTTTGTTTTCATTCTACACGGTCGGTGTCGTTGGCCAACCACGAACGCAGCCTGTCGGAAGAGATGCGCTCCCGACCAAGACCGTTGACATCGACCAAATATTGGCCGGACAACCGTTGTCTACACTGTCCATTTTTATATCAACCCGACCAAGGACGCGTTGGTCGACGGTCCAATCCGACCGTGTAGAAGGCCTTTAGGAAAACGAATAGTCGAACTAAACTTACCCTCATCAGTTGGTTCATGAATATCGGCGGCCAATACGCCGCCATGATGGCGCCCACGACCACAAGGCCCGCTCCGAAGCCGAGGAACAGGCCGCTCTTAACTCCTGGAGCCACCATAGTGCCGACTATCTACAACTGAAGAAATGACGTCATAAATATAGAGACAGTTCTTCTTAACCGACTTCGAAAAAAGGAAGAGGTCTTTTTGTTGTATGGACGTCCATACAACAAAAACAGGCCTACCAGATATCTTCCAGAATTGTGAACCGATTTAAATCAGTGTCTTTCAATCTGTCCCCACCCGGGGTTGCGAAAACTTCCTCGGGAGGTCGCCGGCTAAAAGGAAAAGTCGAATTCTTCTCAACGTAACACAATAAAATTGTAGAATGTGTTAAATGGTTTCATTTATCGGTTACAGATATACCTACTCGTCATGGTTTGGACACAGGGGGTCGTCAGAATAATTAAACCTATACGGTCGGACACTGATTTAGATAATTCTTTTTTGTTTGATTTTTGGGTTCCGTCCCATTTACATCTGAAGTCGGTGTTTGTTTCATTAATAAATTATTGCTTCTCCTTTAGAAGCGTGCCATTTCATTCATTTTCATACATAATTTGGAAAACTTTGACTGTCTAGCTACCGAGGTTCCTGAAATGACAGCCAGGTAACAGACTAGAACGGACAGCGAAGTCTTAGTTATAGGGTTGCGTTTGAACATTTGGGTACTGAACCCTAAAAGACTTTGGCGTAACACAACAAACATGACTTCGAAATCTTTTTCTTTCAGATGAATAAGTATAAATTTATCCCTCCCTATTGATAGTAAAAAAAAACTTATTTTTGATACATACTCGTATTTTTTGTTTAGCAAAGCAAGATGGCTTCATCAGCACCCCGAAAATACATAATATTAGTCCTAATATTTCATGCAACAAAAATTATGTTCCTTGTATCTTAACTAATATTATAAAGCTGAAGAGTTTGTTTGTTTGTTTGTTTGAACATGCTAATCTCAGGAACTACTGGTCCGAATTGAAAAATTCTTTTTGTGTTGAATAGACCATTTATCGAGGAAGGCTTTAGGCTATAGGTATAACATCACGCTGCAAATATTAGGAGAGAAGAGATAATGGAAAATGTAAAAAAACGGGGGAATAATAACTACATATTCCACGCGGACGAAGTCGCGAGCACAGTAGAGATGGGCGTTGAATCAACGAACGGTTTAAATGGACGGTCTACGTTCAATGGACGCTTCGACGGTCTACAGTTGATTCGTGAACCAGTCGAATTCTTAGACGGCTAAACTGAGAGTCCACAGCGTTCTTATCTACTCACAACGCGACAACGACGCGTGTAACATAGCCGGTTAATAATGTAAGCAAGCCCATGTGTTCATACACAAACAAACCAATTTGAACTTTAAGTACAAAAACATAAGAAATAGAACGCCGACCTACTGTAGTTGGGCGTAAGACAGAGACAACTAAACACGAAACGTGTGCAGGAGAAAAAAAACATTAAAACTTGTATAAATTATAATAATGTAATTAACTATATAAATTTGCAGTTGATCCACACAGTCACCGTAGCTACGTCGCGTGTTCGTAGAATCGTTTAATAAACGATTAAACGTCTGCCGTTATTGCATAGACCAGTTGACGAAATCAACTAGTTGATCGACTAGTCGATGGACGGTAATGAACGGTCTAATTTCGTTCACGAAAAATACGTCGACGACCCATCTCTAGAGCACAGCTAGTATTAGATATTGGAATTATGGAATTATTGAACTAAAGGCCCAAACTTTCGCAAGAGAGATGGATCCTCCCAAAAATACAACAGATTTAAAAATTTGCTGATTCAGTTAGCCTCCAGCATTCATAGTTCACGGAAAACGTAACGCTTGCGCGGAGTAAAAGGGTACAGCGCCATCTATTGTCACGTCAAGAAAATGTTCTTTATTTGGTTTGTACTTTGTAGAAGTAAAATCGTGTAGTAGTAAAATAAAAAAAAATATTTATTAATTACAAACATACATTGGTGTGTACCCATGTTTGTTTGTATTAAATAAACTCAAAAACTACTGTGACGATTCTTTCACCATTGGGATGATAAATTTACCCACGCTATATTTATTGCTAGAAAAGATTAAAGTTCCATAATAAAACACTATTAATGTTTATATGTAAAACTTCATTGCACAAAAGTGTACAAAATGCGAACTTAATGCTAGGAGCATTCTCTACCAGTCAACCTTCAAGTCATGCAAGGAGCAGAAATTTTTCCCAATGGAATATTTAACTGATATACCTACTATAAGTGGTGTGAGGGCATTTGTATCCAATATTTAGATGAACAAAACAATTTTCCACTATAATATTACTACAGATGACATACTGTAACTGCATAGAGTGTGCTATATTTTAGCTGTGTAATTAATTTATGTTTAATTACTTAAATTACTTAAAAAAATAGTTTTATTACTTAAATTAATTACTGTATACAGTAAGATTACTCTCTTAAGAGGACTCTCTTTGCACTGATACTGAGTGGGAACAATTTTGGTGCTTTAGTTTTATTAAGTTGCTAAAGATTGTATAGATATTTTGTATGTACCAAATTAAGTTATTCTCTTTTATTAAGACTCAAGCCACCACACCACCTTGCCTCTATGGTATGCATTCGGGTATGACACAGCTACTACTAATACTGTTACGAGTGCAGAGATCCGCTGCAATGTTGCACCACACTGTGTGCCTTAGCTCTAACTGCATAGAGTGCATTTTCACAGAATCAGGGCTGCAAAAACTTACCAATGATCTTGCTCATAGTAATACCACATTACATTATATCCATCATCAAGAGAATGCTATTAAGGCTGCCAAAATTGTACTATACATATATTGACTGCCTTAATGGCTCATTTGGTAGTGACCTCTGCCATCTGAGCCATGGGTCATAGGCTCGATTCCCACACAGTAAAAAAAATTGTGTTCATGAACATGTCTATTTGTATTGGTCTGGGTGTTTACTATGTATAATATGTATTTATTTACAAAAAAAAAGTATCTAAGCAAGTTTATCAGTTATCTAGTACCCGTAGTACAATCAGCTTAGTTTGGGGCTAGATGGCGATGTGTGGCCCAGTATGGCATGTCTTGGGTTAAATTTGTAATGTATTTTCCTGTAACATTTATGTTATGTGCAATAAAGTATATAATTATCTATCTTAGATTTTATCTCCACTCCACTATGTGAAAACACACTCTTACAGGCTCTCTCATCTAGGTACACAGAAAAAACTATGAGATGTTGTATTGTCACTTTTAGAAACAATATTTTATAAAAAAGTTAATGAATATTAATATCAATTGTTATTTTGACTTCTCCTGATCATTCACCCAGACAGAAGGACACCAGCATAATATTAAGTAGGTATGATGCATTGTCTCTTGTGACCTTAGAATTTTTTTAAAGTAGAAACTTGATCTACAATAGCTCAGTTTGAAAATCAAAAACTTACATAAAAGTAATTAATACTAGCTGAAAATTAGATCTTCTTATAATTCTTATCAAAGATTATTTGTTATTCTTGTTTTGTTATCTTGCTAAACTAATCCAAGAGTATTGAAAAAGTATAGAAGGAATAATCTATAAAAAACTAAAATCACAATACAATAATAAAGAAATAAATTCTAGTCTTCACAAAAAAAACCTGTATATTTTTTATTTAATACCTACTCTACCTTTAATAAATGAAAATAATAACTTATTTGGCAAATATTTCCACAATTAATTTTAATCCACTACTTTAGACTCTTCATCAATAAATGGTCAGAATGTAATAAATTATGTATATCAGTTGACACAAAAGCATTAAAATGCTAACTATTTATAACTACCCTCATGAATTCGGCAAGTCATTTTGATTTAATAAATGGATGCATTGCAGCTTTCTAGCTCATTAAAACAATTAAAATAATAGAACTCTTACCTATTTATTATCACAATAAACGATTTGTTTGCACATAAACTGATCTTATCTAAATTCCTAAGAGTTTATACACTTGTTTTTTCGATAAAAATTTATTTGAATTGTCAACGCTTCCCAACTCTAATACACTCTGCATTTCTACATAACCAATTATTATCACAAGTAACACTGTACAACAATAACAATCAAACGAAGTAAATTTAACACAAATAAATTAATACAAAAACTACGTGCATCCCATGTAAACATTCGCAAAAACATGAAAAAAAGTCAGTCAGACGTCAGACAGATCAGATCTGATCAGATGATACGAACGTCACATTGTATGTCGGCTGTCACTTTGACGTACAATTGACCGGTCCGAATCGATCTCCCGAATAATCGCGTCAACATATACGCGTGATCTAGAGTCCATATACAAAAAAAAATCGATCTCCATTGATTGTTGTGATAAGCGTTTCATGATTAATTAATAGGATGATGTGAAAACACATACATAGCTATAAAATAATTTTGGTTTAAACTTTTTCGTATGGGCGCTGCCTCCTTTTTTTTTTTTGTTTCACCACTGAGAAATGCAGTTTACGCATACCCGCTGCCTGGGGGAGCAGACGGGTTATGTGGGACTCGCTCCGCGTCGGCAGAGAATACCCACTAAAAACCCTGGCTTGCACCGTCTAATGCGCCTTGGGCGACAGCAACGCGGGTCCTAGACTATAACGCCGCGAAGCTGTCAGCGCTGGTCTGCTGTGCAGACTCGGGCTGGCCCCCCCACTTGGGGCAGCCCGAGTCTGCACAGCAAACCAACAAACACTGCCTCCTCCAACAAACACTGTAGCCGCTCCTCGGTGTTCAAAGCTCCCTAAGCTGTCGTCACCACTGGTCGGGCCGCGCGGCCACGAGTGCAGCACTGGCAAATCTAACTATACAAACCATTGCATATCCGTGAGATTCCATAAAGGTATCTCTACCGGTATGTAGCTGTAATTGGAAAAAAATCCTTGTATATGGGAATCATTTTTGTTGGTGGCTAAGAATCGGTTTTGTAAGTTTTTGTATTTAGCCCGTCTGTGTGTGGCGAAAGTGTAACAGCGATTTTGATTTTTTTTTCTTATAAGGGCATTTAGGCCTGTTCAAGTATGTTTGATCAAAATCGGTTCAGCCGCTTATCGTTTATAAGATAGAGACCAATGACTAGGTTGGAGAGGTTTAACATTTTTGTTTTAGTAGAGAATCCCATTATGATTAAACAACTACCTTCACCGAGACATTTATTGGACAAAACTTATTTTTTATGTGTCGGAGACTGTGTGATGGACTGTCGTTATGTTTTGTGGATTAAAAGCTGGTTTGAAGAAGAAAGAATTTATTTGTCCAAATTAGCCATAATGCGTGTTGCTAGACTTAAAGCCAGACCGGAAGAGGAAGTTGACATAACATTTCTTTTTTATAATCAAAAATAAGTTTAATGTCTTGGACAATAAGTAATTAAATACATAATTATGTCAATCAATATAATACTATGGAATAACGATCAAATTTTGGTCCAGGGTATGATTTGCTGGGTGTGGGAAGAACGGGATGGAGAAATGTGGCGCGAATTACAGGAGGCTAAAGCTTAATCACTCTAGCGTTAAATATTTCCAAGTTAAGTTGTCGTGCAGGAAGGACGTCAGATGAAGAAAACACGATATTGCCTACATTATTTCTTTATTGAATAAATTACAAAAATGTAATGTAAAATTCCATGGCAGTACATCTGCGTAGATATTTCTTTAAACCATATTATACTAAAAACTGAAAGTACCTAAGTATACCAATAACTACTGTTTATTGGTCTCTCAAGCGGGGTACGGCCGTCACAGAGAAGCTATAAAATAACATTATCGGGTAACATACATCACTGGAAAATATGCTCTCATGACACTAAGTACAATATACTAAAGATTCTCAATGATTTACATTAACATTCTATCTATATCAGGGTTTCTTAACGTGGGGTCCATGGACCGCTTAGGGGTCCGTAGCATGTGTGTCAGGGGTCCGCAGTAGATCAGTCAGTCTAAACATATTTATTTAAGACTTTTTTTATTTCCAAAAATATTTATGGCTGGGGTCCGTGAAATAGTTTAAATTGTGAAAGTGGTCCGTGACTGCAAAAAGGTTAAGAAACCCTGATCTATATCTATTATTTTGTAAGACTAACGGCTGCGTTCACCAATTTCTGTTACAGTTCTAGATATTTATCTACCAGATTATGTTAACAAACACTGTGGTATAGGCTATCAAGTACTTATCAGAAAGTGGTGGAACTGGACCTAAATATGAAATGCAAGCAAATATTGCATACCTATTTTTATTAGTTTCATTCCATATACGTAGCCTCAAAGAGATTTATGATGAGTTGATGGAAGTAAACGAAAAGGCACAGAACTCATGCATATTCATATAGGTACATTATTTAATTACGTTCGTAGGACAATACCATATTCCTGGCATCCTGTTTCGCTATATTGAGTCTATGTACATGAAGAATACAGTTCATTATTGTCTATTCGAGTTGCAACTCCGTGACGGCGAACGCCCAGACATACCAGGCTTTGTCCAAAATGTAAGAGGAATGCTTAGAAAGCTCAAGTTCGTTGAACAAGCGATGCGAAATATGTCGCCAAACAACAAGCCGCTGATATTATATTTAAATATACCTAAATACCGTTTACGACTGTGACGTCATAGCGCTAGGCCTCATTTCATCTAATAGACCAGAACACCAAGATTGATGCCGATCAGTACTTATGCTTACAGTAATTTATAATGTTATACTGATGTTATGTTTATGTATAGTTCAAATGGCATGACTCATAAAATTTCATATCATTTTGTATTTCATCATGAACAATACGAAATCATCAAATATCGCACCAACAACTTAGCACAACTTTTATAATGAATATTTTGGAATCAGCATTATTTTCATAGAAACACTTTTGTGCATGTTGCTCACAATCACCATAGCCAACACAGGTACTTATTCAGATCCTTTAAAAGTACCATTATGTACTTTATTTCATTATTTGGTCACGCTATAATGCCAAAATCGTAAACCAGTCATAATAGAATAAGAAATTTTAACGGGCGCAGAGTTTGGATACTTTGAGAAAAGCAATGTGACATATCGAGATACATAATGTTAAAAGCATAAGAATGAATAATAATCCTACTATTGGTAGGATTTTAGTATTAGGTGTGCAGCCCTGTCAAAGCTATAGTTAGCATCTGTTTGGCCCAGAAGCGACCTTATCTATAGTACTGAGTGTTATTATTCATTCTTATTACACAAGTAGAGTTCAGATTAAAGCACTCACCAATATGATAAAATATTGTAGAAAATTTGGTAGCAATTTGGCAGAAGTATTTAAGGCTGTTTACGAAATTGTGACCAAACTTGTCTACAACTGCAAATACAAGAGCTGGCATAGACAATACAAAGACACATTTTTTTTTGCAGACACAGCTAAACATCTTTTCGCGAATATGGATTGGAATAAGGGTTTCCACAGAAGTGGAGCTGAGGTGAAGCCAAAAATTTTTTTATACCATTAAGGTAGCCAACTAGCCTGATATTACACGGTTACCGCAAAAAATTTACTCAAATCACACACCCGCTCCAATGTTATAGAACATTATCATTGGGCAAATTTTATAAGCTCCGCGCAACTTCACGCAGCCCCGCTTTAGTGTAAACGCACCCTTACTGGTGTACAACTCTTAAGAATTCTGTGTACACCTATATGACACTAAAATAATAGACTAGAGAATAATGAAGATTGTACAGGAGTAATATGGACAACATAGAAATAATGTTAATTATGGTACTAAAACATAAAAGGAGTATGTTAAAAATAGGCTTCAAATGGTATCATTTAAATTGTAACATTGGTAAAGCCAGCTCTTTACTTTAAATGTGTTGCCAGTCACAAGTTAGCATATAACTAAGCATACTGTTTATTTTTATACAATCAAAGATGTTTTCATTATCATATATATCATTATCATAAATCAGCTGATGTGATTTTAGCTAGGTATGCGATTAGAGTGGAATGGAACACTATAATTTTGCAGTCGGTCTCTCTTCACTGCAAAGGTGCAAGGCCTCAACACTAACAGCATGTGTTTGATTCCAGTATGGGTGCAGTTGTGTATCGATAGAACCAAAATCGGTTAGAATATCGATACTATCGATAGGCAAATTATTAACCTTGATCGAGGAAACAACATGTGTAGGTTTCAGTATAGATGAAATAGTGGTGTAGTGCCGCTCCATAACACATTATCGATAAAACGAAAACCGGTTACGATACCGATACTACTGAGAGCCAAATTGTATTAATCATTGGTAGACGATGTAGCATGTGGAGGTCTCAGTATGGGTGAAGTAAGGGTGTACAAGCCTATCGATAAAACGAAAACCGGTTAGGATATCGACACTACCAATAACCAAATTATAAAACCTTGGTAGACGACGCTGCATGTGTAGGTTTCGGTGAAGTAGTGGTGTGGTCTTGCCGCTCGATATATCCTATCGATAGAACTAAAACCGGTTAGAATATCGATACTATCAATAGCCGATTAATAAATCTTGGTAAATGATGCAGCATAATGTAGGTTTCATTATGAGTGAAGTTTTGGTCTAGTCTTGCCACTCGATACACACTATCGATAAAACGAAAACCGGTTAGAATATCGATACTATCAATAGCCGATTAATAAACCTTGGTAAATGATGCAGCATGTGTAGACAGACGGCAGTAAGCGGTTACATGAGCTAGTGTATAGCGATGAGTCCCGACTCGAGCAGCTTCTGAATCTTGGCGGCGACGTCTGGGTTCTTGAGGTGGTCCTGGAGCGCGTGGGGGTCGTGCTGCATCTGGTCGAGGATGCAGCGCATGGCGGGGTCGCGCAGGATCTGCTGCACTTCGGGGTCGGCCATCGCGCGAGCGCGGACCTGCACACGACATACATAGTGATAAACAGCTCATAATCCCCAGGGTTAGTCTACTTTGCCCCCACCAAAGCGACCCACTAGTGGGGAAAAGGGTTCCACTTTGTCTTTGCTTCAACAATTTCAGTATAATCTGCCCCATTAGGGTCGTCACTTTAAATAAATACCCCAAGACATGCCTACACATCGCCATCTAGCCCCAAACTAAGATGAACCTTGTACTATGGGTATTAGACAACTGATAAACATACTTACATACCTTTTTTTAGGAAATAAATACATATTATACATAGTAAACACCCAGACCAATACAAACAGACATGCGCGAGATTGATATTTTTGGGGGAGTGCTCATTTGGCGAAGTGCACATTCTGCGTCGGACCCCCTATATTATCCATTCCCATCCATCGCCTTAAAGCGCTATCAGGGTTTCTAAATGACAACTTAAAATATGCCTTACCTCTTCAGGATTAGAGTTCAGTTGCGTAGAGCACGCGCGGTAGCCCTCCAGGGCTTCTGCGTTATTTGGGTCCAGCTCCAACGCCTTTTGGTAAGCGTTCAGAGCCTTAGAGTGCTGTTGCATGCCCTGGAAATATAAACAAATTAATGGATCTGTTGTTACATTTGGTGAAAATGAGGACTGCAGTGCCTTTATATCCTAAAACTCCTTATGCTGTATGTGTATACATAACTTCAGTCTTTGTTTATACATAAACAAGAACAAAGGTCAAATATATTCAATAGAATTGTATATATTTTTTTATAATGGTATCTCTAAAACTCACGAAGTTACAAGCTTTGCCAAGTGTTGCCTTGTTCTCCCTTCATGAAGGTAGTTACCATGAGAAGTGCTCAGAAACCAGTGTAAACAATTCTGTTTCTAATTTATAAGGAACAGGTTGAGTTTCCTTGAATATCCAGGAGATTTTTTATATCTTCTTTGATTCTAAAGATACTTACTCTACAGTATGTCCCCGAGTTTGGTGAGCCTAATGGCAAAGGCCCACTCTAACAGTTTCAATTGATTTCTGTCTTTTACAATTCCTCTTCAGTTGTAACCACTGTTTTTGCTACATTGGCATTATGTAAAATAAAAAAACCGATGACATTATGTACCTGCAAAATCTTGCCCTTCCTAATCCAGCCTTTGATGAATTTAGGGTCCAGTTTGCAGCACTGGTCGCAGTCTTTGAGCCCTAGGTCGAACGCTGCCAGCTTGGTGTAGCAAGCGGCTCTGTTCGAGTACAGTTTAGGGTCGTCCGGGTTGCGCTTGATCGCTTCTGTGTAGTGCTTCATTGCGTTACTGTAGTCTCCTGGAAATATAATTGATTTATTTACAATGTGCCTGCAACTTAATCTGCATTGAATCGTGAATAAAATTAGGTAGCATTTTTAATTGTTCAGGCAAGACACATACATATAAACTTTGAATATCATATTTACATAATAACATCAAATCAACAGCCTAAAAATATGTTTAAAGCTGTTGATTCGATATTATTTTAAAGCAGCTAGCTTTCAAAATGATAATACTTCCATACAACTTTTCATCCACCCTTTTCAATTCCTTGCAACCATTCTTTAAAAAAATAGTCTATGTTCTTTCTCAGTCCCTAGACTATCCATGTGAATACGATCAGAAGAAATAGCCATAGGTTATTATCATTCTTATATCTTTTTATTTCCACAAAAGTTAAGAGGTAGGGCATTGCGAATCTTCGCTCAAATTGAGCCGCCCGTCCTCCCCCCTATAGAATACCGCAGCCAAATGACCTCTGGGTCGTGTTTGTGCTGGTGAGTAGGTTTTCCGGAACTCATGGCGAGTTAGGGTTGGGCCGGCATACCGTTGACAACTGACAGGTCTTTCTCTTTCCATCAGGCGTAGGGAAGCCATTATGTCGAGCAACTAAAAGAAAAAAAAACAAAAGCTAATAAAACATACCCTTTTTAAAGTATTCATTGCCCAGCTCTTTCTCCTGTTCAGCTTTGACGGGGTCCACATAAGCCTTCTTCTCCTCTTCAACTATTCTCTTCTCAACCTCACTGAGAAGTGTCTTGATCTCAGGCGTGCGGTGTTCAGACATTGACTTTTCGAAATATGTCTTTGCCAGTTTCCATTGCTCCATCTTTTTGTAGGCATTACCTGAAAAACAACTCATAGAATTGTAAATAAACTGTAATAAAGAAATTGAGTTTAACATTATGTTGAGAGAATTGATCTACCTAAGTGGCATCCATCAGAAACCTGAATATGTCCACTGCTGGACATAGACCCTTCCTCAAAGACCTCTACATGGACCAGTCTTGAGTAGTCTGCATCCAAAGGATCCCCACTAAGATTCTTTATTGGGAATACAAATATTTTAATTTCCCTGACAAAACCCAGTCTTATAGTCAAAATGCATAGAAATTAAACTGATTTACTATTTTATTTATAAACAAAACTCACCAATTCTGGTAAACGCTTTAGCTATTAATTTAAAGTCTGCCCTATTCTCCCTTCCAATATCTATGGCTTTCTCACACTCCTTGATACATTTCTCATACTCCTTTTGTTCAAAGTACACAGCAGCCATGTTTGTGTAGAAAGTGATATCTGTAGAATCATACTCTATTGCTTTTTGATAGTGCTTCAAAGCGTTATCCAAATCTTTCTTCTTGTAGCACTCATTTCCTTGGTCCTTTTCTGTTAATGCTAATCTACGGTTTTCCGGTAACTCCTCATATTTTGGTTTGGGAGCCTCTTCCTTCGGTGGTTCACTGGCAGCTGGTTTCCTTTCGGGCGCAGGTGGCGCTGGTGGGTCGACATCCATATCGGAGATGTTCAAGTTTAATCCAAGCATTATACTAATTGTTGTTAAGATCCGTTTGTCTGGCTTGCTGCCATCCAAGTTTTGCATATCAAATGGATTTACTGCAAGTTTCTGGAAACATGAGCGAAAATGCGAACGTAATTATTGTGTATTTGGTTATTTGATGTTTCATAAAAGGGTACTCAAATAATAAATCAGAAAATCAAGCTACATTTGAACTACTTGAGTTCAGGGACTGAAAGCGGTTACGGTATAGGGTTACGGTACCGGTATAAAATAAGTGTACCTTTATAAAATAAAGGTAAGGGTATACCGTTATTCAACCGGTATAAAATTTCGGTACCGAAAAGCCGCGACGTTGCCAAACGGCTGCGGATTGTTGGCAACGTCGCGTGCGTTGCGCGGAGCGTATCGATCGACACCGGCAAAATATTCTTCCTGACATTTCTTATCTGTCCGTGCATAGCACGCGAAAGACTGCCTGTGCATGGCACACGCGAAAATTCTGGTCAGTGATAGAATGAATGTCGTCTCACTTTTCAATACAAATAATATTTTTTGTAGTTGTCTGATATTTAATTTTTTTTTTAAATAATTTTGTTTTTTATGTTTAGATACTATTTATATGTATACCCATCACAATTTTAAGTAGTTATTTTGTTTGTAACTTTATTATGTATCTAAAATATATACATAAGTAGGTAACAAGGTATGTGCATTACTTCTTAGTAGTTAGTTATTTAGTTTTTAAAATTAGTTGGTAAAATTATTGACTGGTACAGAATGCCACACGGCATCAAGTCCGTCATTTGTACTTTCATCATCATGATGATGATGATGATAGTATAGTTTTCTGACTCGCCCAATGGTTGACTGGTATAGAATGCCACACGGCATTAAGTCCGCCATTTGTACTTTAATCATCATCATGATGATGATGATGATGACGATGTTATAGTGTTCTGGCTCGCCCAATGGTTGACTGGTTGAGAGTGCCACACGGCATTAAGTCCGCCATTTGTACTTTAATCATCATGATGATGATGATGACGATGTTATAGTGTTCTGGCTCGCCCAATGGTTGACTGGTTGAGAGTGCCACACGTCATTAAGCCCGTCATTTGTACTTTCATCATCATGATGATGATGATGATTGTATAGTTTTCTGGCTCGCCCAATGGTTGACTGGTATAGAATGCCACACGGCATTAAGTCCGCCATTTGTACTTTCATCATCATGATGATGATGACTGATGATGATGACGATGTTATAGTGTTCTGGCTTGCCCAATGGTTGACTGGTTGCGAATGTCACGTCATTAAGCCCGCCATTTGTACTTTCATCATCATCATGATGATGATAATGATAATGTTATCGTTTTCTAACTCACCCAATGGTTGAGTGGTATAGAATGCCACACGGCATTAAGTCCGTCATTTGTACTTTCATCATCATGATGATGATGATGTTGTAGTTTCCTGACTCGCCCAATGGTTGACTGGTATAGAATGCCACACGGCATTAAGTCCGCCATATGTACTTTCATCATCATCATGACGATGATGTTATAGTGTTCTGGCTCGCATAATGGTTGACTGGTAGAGAATGCCACACGTCATTAAGTCCGCCATTTGTACTTTCATCATCATGATGATGATAATGTTGTAGTTTCCTGACTCGCCCAATGGTTGACTGGTATAGAATGCCACACGGCATTAAGTCCGCCGTATGTACTTTCATCGTCATTATGATGATGATGTTATAGTGTTCTGGCTCGCATAATGGTTGACTGGTATAGAATGCCACACGGCATTAAGTCTACCATTTGTACTTTCTTCATCATGATGATGATGATGATGTTATAGTTTTCTGACTCGCCCAATGGTTGACTGGTATACTCGTAGAATGCCACACGGCATTAAGTCCGCCATTTGTACTTTAATCATCATCATGATGATGATGACGTTATAGTGTTCTGGCTTGCCCAATGGTTGACTGGTAAAGAATGCCACACGGCATTAAGTCCGCCATTTGTACTTTCATCAATGATGATCATCATGAGATGATGATGATGATTGTATAGTTTTCTGACTCGCCCAATGGTTGACTGGTATAGAATGCCACACGGCATTAAGTCCGCCATTTGTACTTTCATCAATGATGATCATCATGATATGATGATCATGATGTTATAGTTTTCTGACTCGCCCAATGGTTGACTGGTATACTCGTAGAATGCCACACGGCATTAAGTCCGCCATTTGTACTTTAATCATCATCATGATGATGATGATGATGTTATAGTGTTCTGGCTTGCCCAATGGTTGACTGGTAAAGAATGCCACACGGCATTAAGTCCGCCATTTGTACTTTCATCAATGATGATCATCATGAGATGATGATGATGATTGTATAGTTTTCTGACTCGCCCAATGGTTGACTGGTATAGAATGCCACACGGCATTAAGTCCGCCATTTGTTCTTTAATCATCATCATGATGATGATGACGATGTTATGGTGTTCTGGCTCGCCCAATGGTTGACTGGTAGAGAATGCCAAATGGCATAAGTCCGCCATTTGTACTTTCATCAATGATGATCATCATGATATGATGATGATGATGTTATAGTTTTCTGACTCGCCCAATGGTTGACTGGTATACTCGTAGAATGCCACACGGCATTAAGTCCGCCATTTGTACTTTAATCATCATCATGATGATGATGATGATGTTATAGTGTTCTGGCTTGCCCAATGGTTGACTGGTAAAGAATGCCACACGGCATTAAGTCCGCCATTTGTACTTTCATCATCATCATGACGATGATGTTATAGTGTTCTGGCTCGCATAATGGTTGACTGGTAGAGAATGCCACACGGCATTAAGTCCGCCATTTGTACTTTCATCATCATGATGATGATAATGTTGTAGTTTCCTGACTCGCCCAATGGTTGACTGGTATAGAATGCCACACGGCATTAAGTCCGCCGTATGTACTTTCATCGTCATTATGATGATGATGTTATAGTGTTCTGGCTCGCATAATGGTTGACTGGTATAGAATGCCACACGGCATTAAGTCTACCATTTGTACTTTCATCATCATGATGATGATGATGATGTTATAGTTTTCTGACTCGCCCAATGGTTGACTGGTATACTCGTAGAATGCCACACGGCATTAAGTCCGCCATTTGTACTTTAATCATCATCATGATGATGATGACGTTATAGTGTTCTGGCTTGCCCAATGGTTGACTGGTAAAGAATGCCACACGGCATTAAGTCCGCCATTTGTACTTTCATCAATGATGATCATCATGAGATGATGATGATGATTGTATAGTTTTCTGACTCGCCCAATGGTTGACTGGTATAGAATGCCACACGGCATTAAGTCCGCCATTTGTACTTTCATCAATGATGATCATCATGATATGATGATGATGATGTTATAGTTTTCTGACTCGCCCAATGGTTGACTGGTATACTCGTAGAATGCCACACGGCATTAAGTCCGCCATTTGTACTTTAATCATCATCATGATGATGATGATGATGTTATAGTGTTCTGGCTTGCCCAATGGTTGACTGATAAAGAATGCCACACGGCATTAAGTCCGCCATTTGTACTTTCATCAATGATGATCATCATGAGATGTTGATGATGATTGTATAGTTTTCTGACTCGCCCAATGGTTGACTGGTATAGAATGCCACACGGCATTAAGTCCGCCATTTGTTCTTTAATCATCATCATGATGATGATGACGATGTTATGGTGTTCTGGCTCGCCCAATGGTTGACTGGTAGAGAATGCCAAATGGCATTAAGTCCGCCATTTGTACTTTCATCATGATGATGATGATGATGATTGTATAGTTTTCTGACTCGCCCAATGGTTGACTGGTATAGAATGCCACACGGCATTAAGTCCGACATTTGTACGTGATGATGATGATGATGACGATGTTATAGTGTTCTGGCTCGCCCAATGGTTGACTGGTAGAGAATGCCACACGGCATTAAGCCCGCCATTTGTACTTTCTTTGAGCAATAAAGAATACCTACGACAACTGATAAAAAACGGACCCGACACTTGATAAGTGTGAACAGAGGCGCCGACATCCGATTAAAATCCGGACCCGACACCCGTCAAGTAGGAACGGGCTCTTATTGGTATCAGAACAACGAGGGTACCACAAATACATACTTAATTACAAATATAATTTGACACGGAAGAATCACAAATGTTCACATGAATGTTTGTCCCGGGTGGGGATCGAACCTACGACTCATGGTTCAGAAGGCAAGAGTCCACTACCACTTACAACACTACCAATTGCGCCACCGAGCCAGTCATTCTCAGAATAGTTTGTCTCCTCTCCCCGTCTCTTTCATACCGAAATTACCTTTATTTTACGGTACCTGAAAATTTCGGTACCGGTATAAATTTAGATATCGAAATATTCCGGTAACCGTTATATTTCGGTATGACGTCATACCGAAATATAAAGGTACCGTAATTTTTCGGTTATTCAGTCCCTGCTTGAGTTACATTTGAAATGCACTATTACTTTCTTGATACAAATTGAGCAACTGTTCCTGCCGGAAGTAACGTTGCACCTTCGAGAGGATTCCCAGCTGTGGCGATGTTTCAGAATTTTATTTAATCTTACCATTCGCCAAAAATATAGTCTGTTTATAGTCATATAATGAAGAAGAACCAACTTCATTACTAGTATCATAAAGCAGTATATTCTTCTTCGTGTCACTATATTGTACATAAACATTATTATTCAATAATTATTCAAGTTTCTATTGTATTTAAATGCTAAATCGGTACTTTATTTAAATTGACAGACAAGATCAAACATAAAGATCAACAAACTTATTTGAAGGTCAACATAGTGCTGAAAGTTAGCACATATAAGCTAACAGCAGGTTTTGGATAATTTTTTGGTTGTATTAAATATCGACAAAGCACATCCTTCTCTCATCGAAACTTGACAAGTTAATAGAAAAGAATAGAAATTACCTTTATTCAGACTTAAAACAAGGACTTGAATTGTAGAAAGTACAAAAATACTTGAAGGGGAGTCAGAAAGTTGTAGAACATTTAGAATCACATTGCACCCTTGCTGGGTGTGTTAGATTAATTTAGATTTGCAAAAAAAAACAAGCAACTTTACAAATACAGCCTCATGAATGGCTTATCCCATTTATCCACCCTAAAACAGCCACCCTAAGTTGGATACTCGAAAACATGTTTAGGTTGGCAGTTTTAAGGTGGAGAAATGGAATGAGCCCCATCAATCACTACATAGTATAATAACCAAACAAAGGGTAGCTTTAGTTTCCGTCTGCCATATGTATGCTGATATCTTTAAAACTACACAACATATTTTGATGCGGTTTTTATAATGGATAGAGGAAGGTAGGTTTATGTGAATATTTGAAGCAGGGGCAGGTTGCTAGTAGGTATTCTTATAAAACTTATGTATGTGTAAATTCAATGTATAAGCTATATAACTGTTAGCTTTCATTAAAATTCATTCAGAACCCTTTTCCCAAAAGAATAACATACATCCATCCATACTTTTCCATTTACAATATTAGTAGGAAGGATAATAATTACATAATTAAAATAGTATATGCCAATGATGAGTAATACTACTACAAGTTTCCAAGTACTGGTTTGATAACATCTGATAATAAGGTGGATGTATGATAAAAATACACTGGACATTGACTAATTTTGTTATGACCCTGGTGAATGACCCCGGGGTTTGTGGTTTCAAAATGTTACTCAGGCTCAGGACAAATATAAGATAGATAGATGTATATTAGTGTGCACACCATACAGTTAAAATAAATAGGTTGTAGAGAATTTAGACTATCTTATCGCCATAGGTGATTGTTAGGTCAGAGTGTAGGGTATATTTAAATAAGAAAAAACTAGTGCACATATTTTAGAAGGTAACAAATACCAATTTTCAGTTGGGTTTCAACTTTTTTAAGACAATAGAAAATTTGCTTGTGACCCTTCCAATTGACCCAGAGGTTTATGGGTTAAAGATATTACTCAGAACAAATATTCAAATGATGAAAAACTTTAAATATTCTAGTTCTATAAAATTTAAATATGTTTCTAGTTGTCATAGGACAAAGTAAAAGCTTCTTATTCTTACTTCGGGATATAATTTTGAAGTTGATTCAAATGTGCTGTTTGTAAAAAAAGAGAACAAAATATGTACCTCAACAGTTTTCACATACTCTGGGTCTTTCAACCATTCTCTAGTCTGTGGATTAGCATGGAGCTTTGCAAACAACTGTTGAATCTTCAACTTAGCTTCCTCTTCTTGCTTCTTTACCTCAGCCAGACCCGAAGCAAGCTGCTGGTTGGAGGGATCCAGTTGTATGCCCTTTTCGTATGCTGCAATCGCTTCTTCATATCTGCCTAAGTATGCTAAGGCACTACCTTTTCTAGAATAACCCTTACTCCAGGTAGGGTTTATTGATACTGTCTTTTCGGCATCTTCCAGTGCCGCTGCGTAGTTGCCAGCCTTCGCATGAGCAGCCGACCGATTACTGAACAAAACGTGGTTCTGAGGGTCTAGAGAAATAGCCTTAGAGTAGTTTTCAACAGCCTCGTCAAAATTTCCCGACGAAAGCGCTGCGTTACCCTTTTCCTTCAACTGGTTGACCTATAAAACAGTACAGTCGTAATTTAAATTCATAACTTTATCAAAATCTATTGTGAATAATGTCGGTATAACCTCTTACCTGTTCCATGATTTACACTAAATAATTGAATTATATCTCAAATAATTATGTATTGATAAAACAACAGTGTTCGTAATATACCACTTCGCACAATTATCTAAAGTTAACTTCACTTTCTTTCTTTGCTCATTGAACACAAGCCGCAGAAAATCACGAAATGACACTTCAAATTCGAGAAAATTCTCGCCAAAATGCGATTCTCGAACAATGTTCCATTTCACTGAAACGCATACATAACCGCATAAAACTTTGATGAAAATTGTCTCTGTGGAAAACAAAATTCAAATAAAAAAATTTGAATACGATTAAATATATTTTATATAATTTAATAGTCAAATACGGAATTAAAATTATGATGGGAAATGATGATCCAAACACTTAAAAGACTGGTCTTGAATGAAAAAAGAATATAATTGATATGTCGCAGTCATCTGGTTGAATCTGCTATTCAATTGAATGACTAGCGCGTTCATTGAATGACGACATTTAATTGAATGCCTAAAGGACAACTCGTCAAGTTATTGAATGAAACGTTCAACGTCTTGACTGAACGTCATTTTAGCATAGTCATTGAATGGGTAAAAGCCGACTGTTTAATGTTTAGTTTTTAATTTTTCTTTAAAAGTATCCGGAGGCGGCGTATTAATAGGTAAATCCATGCTGTCACACTATTTTATTACGTATAAGTCAGTTTAAAGTAAATCTAATCAAAAAAATATCAACACTCAGGTGATCATGTTCGACGCCATATTTGTTTTAGTGACTACTAACGCCGCGCGGGAAAAAAATGAACTAAATTACAATCACTTGACTGCTTTTACGTCCGCTCTTTTCAAAGGGCTATGTTTCAATCCGCTACCTAGTTGGACGTTAAGTGACGCGTGTTTAGTTAACGTTCGGTCTAGTCATTCGATTGAATGTCGTCATTCAATGAACGCGCTAGCGATTCAATTGAATAGGAGATTCAACCAGATGACTGCGACAGATATATTAGAACACGGGAGCTCGGGAGGGACAAATGAGAGGGATTTATGGGGCAAAAATACGCGATCCGTTCAACGAACGATCGTTTTCGTTTTCTGTAGTAGGGCCCTTGATCCCATCCCATCATTTGAATTATTGGATCCGGTTTTATGATGTTAAACCACCACACCACCAGAAAGCTTCCAGACCACTTCGAGGCAGTTCAGGGTCTTTTTGTGTGGATCTTTGTTAGCGTATTATTCTGATCAAGCCTCTTGTGGAAATCTTCAAGCCTGAAACTTCGGTAGTCCCTGGTAGTTCGTACCGAGGAGGCCAGTGCTAATGACGGGCGATGTATTTTGTGCTCTGGGCAAGACTAAACAGAAAAACATTCCTATCCATGATTCGTTTTTCTTTCAGCCTATGGGTATGTCGCAGTCATCTGGTTGAATCTCCTATTCAATTGAATCGCTAGCGCGTTCATTGAATGACGACATTCAATTGAATGACTAGACCGAACGTTGACTAAACACGCGTCACTTAACGTCCAACTAGGTAGCGGATTGAAACATAGCCCTTTGAAAAGAGCGGACGTAAAAGCAGTCAAGTGATTGTAATTTAGTTCATTTTTTTTCCCGCGCGGCGTTAGTAGTCACTAAAACAAATATGGCGTCGAACATGATCACCTGAGTGTTGATATTTTTTTGATTAGATTTACTTTAAACTTACTTATACGTAATAAAATAGTGTGACAGCATGGATTTACCTATTAATACGCCGCCTCAGGATACTTTAAAGAAAAATTATAAACTAAACATTACACAGTCGGCTTTTACCCATTCAACGACTATGCTAAAATGACGTTCAGTCAAGACGTTGAACGTTTCATTCAATAACTTGACGAGTTGTCCTTTAGGCATTCAATTAAATGTCGTTATTCAATGAACGCGCTAGTCATTCAATTGAATAGCAGATTCAACCAGATGACTGCGACAGGTACATAACATCATTTAAGTCGTTTGATGGAACCTCAGATTTGGAGCAAACACAATGCAAAT
Source organism: Conogethes punctiferalis (assembly GCA_031163375.1). NCBI lineage: Eukaryota > Metazoa > Arthropoda > Insecta > Lepidoptera > Crambidae > Conogethes > Conogethes punctiferalis. Next base: position 5,346,272 of record CM062077.1, on the reverse strand, counting down.
AATGCTAAAACGATCTGTTGTTTTTTTAATTAGCAACACTGCGTTTTTATATTATCTGTAGACTGAAGACTGGAAAAAATAAAAAATCAAAAATGTCCCTTGTCTGCTGTGCCGTTTGACAATTCATTTTTCGGTTTTTGAACAGTTTTGTGGCTAAATGTTTTAATTTTTATTTAATGGTATTTTTTGTGAAAGTTTATCAACCATCACATGGTCACAAACATTCAGATCAGCATTGTTACGCATGGGAAAAAAATAACATTTTGATTTGTTGAACGGATGGACGCTTGTGTCACGCCAATCGCCAATCGCTATTTTGCAGTCGTAATTGGATCGTGAACGTTGTGGGGAATACCAAGTGCTACTTTTAATCGATGGGCGATTGAGCGTTTCCGTGGTGTAATTATTGGCGGGGTTCGTATTCCCGCGGTTCTCGGTGACTCATTGGCAGATAATTTGTAACCATGGACACCGATGATGGGGAATCTTCAAGCAGCGGCCCTATGTCCAGCCTCAACAGCTTATTTTCCTTCACTAGTCCTGCTGTGAAAAAGCTATTAGGTTGGAAACAGGTTAGTGAAAAGTTTAAATATTTCATTGAGGTCTTGTAGTCAAGTGTACACAGTATATCCCATGGCTGCCAATCCTGGCAAGACCTTCGCTGGTGTGACTGGGTTCACCAAATTCAAGTTGTGTCAAACTTCAGAACACTTATCAATATTATGTGGGGTGGCTTTTCTTTTGCCAGTAGATGTAAAAACCACCTGATAATGCATACTATGAGATTAAGTTTTTCTGTTGTTCTATGAGTGTCATTCTACTGAGTTCTTACATTTTCAATATAAGTGTACAGCATGAGTGGTCTCTAAGAAGATGTACTTATTTATATGTTGAGCAAACATTGTATTTAATTTATTAAAAGTTGCAGGTTGTTACTTGGTTATTATCGAATTGGCCTTCATTGATGATTGTTTAATTGCTTGCCGCTATGTTTGGAAAGGAATTCTCTAAGTTTCTTGTTTGTGTTTATCATTCACTTTAAATATTATTGATACTCTCTGGAACAAATTATGGCTTCAGTGGCATTGGGCTCTAACACGGCTGATAATGATGATATCAATCCCTTCCCTATTATTGAGGGGTGAGAGCCTTCCGCTCCCATCAAAGTGAAGATGGCCCAAGGCTGCCTTTAATGTCAAACTGAGTCTTAAATGTCAAAAGCTGTACACAGACTGCTTGAGCAGGTAACACCTCAGCGAAAAACACAGATTGAGCTGTCAGTTCTTGTCTACTTGAGTTGTCGGTACACTGCTCATGAATGGTTGATGGCATGACAGAATTTCATGATGCAGTTCACTGCTTGAAGCAGTCGCGATTGCTCGAGCGGTTGTGTGTGTGGCAACTAATGAATGACTATAGTTCTTAGGCTTTGGATGTACCCCATGAGTGGAACCCATATGAATTTACTGGAACAGGGGTTCGCAAAATGTCAGCTGCAGTACCCTGGAGTGTGGTGGGAAGGGCCGGGGGTCTGCCAAAACATAGGGAACTTTATGTTACCCTGCTTAATTAAGCTACTGAGTTACTAAAGTTTTATCATATCAGCTGGTTGAGGCCTTCAGAGAAATCCTAAACAATATTAGTGCTGGACCCTGGACAATATAAAGAAGTTAAAGAAATTATCTCTATAAACCATACATATTCCTAACTAGCTGTGCCAGCGACTCCGTCCGCGTGGAATAGTTTCTTGGGTAGTGATTTTAATGACCCCCAGTGCCTGGCAGCTGGCAGCGGCGCGGCGCAGATTTCGGCGCGCTTTATATACCCGCGCAAACGTACAGCAGGCTCGACGTGATTAGTTAAATGGGCGTAACTTTTGTATTTATGGACCGATTAACATGAAACAAACACTAAATGTTAAGGGAAGCAATATATTATTGAAAACCGCATCTTAATTGGATACGCCGTTTCTGAGATTAGCGTGCACAAACATACAGACAAACAGACAAACCGACAAACAGACAAAAATTCCAAAAATCATTATTTTGGGTACTATTGCATTAATAAAGGCCTCCCATAATATTTTTTCACATACATCTTCCATGTACAGACAGCGATTCGTTACATTTTTATTATATGTATAGATAGATTGAAACGAAATGGTACTATAGCCATCAAAAATGACTGGTAATCTGGACACTGCATGTTTGTTTGCTTTATCACTATGTAGTACTGTAATATTGTGATAAAGTTTATCTTCAACCCATATTTATAGTATTGGGAACCGGAAGTACAGTTAAAGAAATAGGTTGTCTATTTATTGACATATGAGTCACTGCACTTACTTACATTACTCATCATTTCAAAGATTTCTGAATCACAATGTTGTTTTCATTCCAAAAATTCTGCAAATAGCAGTAAATGTAACAATAATTTTGTTTTTAGTTTAATTTTGTCTGTTTTTATGAGTAATGCTTAAATCAATTTGATGAGTACCTTAGAATTATCAGTAGTAATGTGAGAACTATTGCAAAGCGTTACCCAAAACTATTTAGCACATGACTTACTAACTTACTAGATTTATACATTGTATAGTAAAATAAATGCACTGTTCAAGTGCGTTTCCACAGGAGCGGATGCATAATATACCTAACAAGAATTGACCAATGGTATTGTTCAAATTAGATGTCTCATCCCCACTCTTCAGCGGAACAATATCATTAGTATTTATTAGCTCTATGAGGCACTGCTTCTTTGTAAACGAGTCTGAAATACCATTGGTATTTTTAGCACCACACAGCACTGCTTCTTTGGAAACCTTATTATGTCGCTTGCTTTAGCGAGAAACTCATTTCATCAGCCTTCGGCAGTCCACTAGTGGACGTAGGCCTCTCCTAAAACGCGCCAATCAGCAGAAACATCCGGTTGATGTCAACCTTACGCTGGTCGTCGCTCCGAGCCGAGGGGCGTCCCACACGATCATCAGTTCTGCGGCAGACGCGGTTATGTCATTGACATTGAGGTCCAAAAAGAAATGTTTAATTTAATAAATTGATAACCTAAATTGTCTTACAGGGTGACGAGGAAGAGAAATGGGCGGAGAAGGCGGTGGACAGTCTGGTGAAGAAACTGAAGAAGAGGAAAGGCGCAATCGAGGAGCTGGAGCGGGCGCTATCGTGTCCCGGGACGCCTTCTAAGTGTGTCACCATCCCGCGGTCGTTGGACGGCAGGCTGCAGGTAAATGCCAAAACCAGCAATATAGTCTCTATATTCCGAACCTCATACATCAACTTTTACCCAAATTAGTTTTAGTTCAAAATAATAATTTGGTTGGGCCTAGACTTTTTTAAGGGGGTTAAGGGGTAACGAAACACCCCCCTCAATCAGTGATTTAAATTTGGCACACGATGCACCAAACACCCTGTTTACTACAGTAAGTAACTTACTATAACTTATGTAGTAGTATGTGTGTACGAAGCAAGTTGTCTACGCCCCAAGTCGCTCGACATCCGATGCACGCCAACGACAATTAATTCGTTGATTCTATAAGGGTGCGTCCAGATCTGATGAATGCGTCGCGATTGCGCGTCTCGCGACCGGCTAGCGAGTTCTCCTCGAGCTGCGCGCGTGTATTTTTGGTTCTTTCTCCACTTCTGGGCCGCCCGCACGCCGTTCGCGCGTAAGCTTTAAGGTGCATTCGTCATATGTGGACACACTCTTACATTGTTGCCTTTTGGAAACTATATTGTCAAGATTAAATAACCAAATAAACTGTATATTCTCCAAAACTTTCGCAAAACATTGTAACAGCGTAAATTCAACATTGCCACTTCCAGGTGTCCCATCGGAAAGGCTTGCCGCACGTGATCTACTGCCGCGTGTGGCGCTGGCCCGACCTGCAGAGCCACCACGAGCTAAAGCCGCTAGAACTATGCCAGTACCCATTCAGCGCCAAGCAAAAGGAGGTATGCATCAACCCGTACCACTACAAGCGCGTGGAGAGCCCCGTGCTGCCCCCAGTCCTGGTCCCAAGGCACTCGGAGTTCGCGCCAGGCCACTCGCTGCTACCCTTCCAGCGAACCACAGAGCCGGCCATGCCGCACAACGTCTCCTACTCAGGCTCCGGCTTCCCGCCCTCCGCCAGCTCCGAACTCCCAGACACTCCCCCGCCCGCCTACTCGCCACCTTCCGACGACTCGGAACCGCCCGGAGAAGTCGCCCCCGTCTCCTACCAGGAACCCCTCTACTGGGCCTCTGTCGCCTACTACGAGCTCAACTGCCGGGTCGGCGAAGTGTTCCACTGCAGCTCCCACTCGGTCGTGGTCGACGGCTTCACGGACCCCTCGAGCAACAACGACAGGTTCTGCCTCGGCCAGCTGAGCAACGTGAACCGGAATTCGACTATCGAGAACACCCGACGCCACATCGGCAAGGGTGTGCATTTATATTACGTGGGAGGCGAGGTGTACGCGGAGTGTTTGTCCGACGCGGCGATATTCGTTCAGAGCCGCAACTGCAACCATCACCACGGCTTTCATCCTTCGACGGTGTGTAAGATACCGCCCGGGTGCTCGTTGAAGATTTTCAACAATAGGGAGTTCGCGCAGCTGCTGTCTCAGAGCGTGAACCACGGGTTCGAGGCGGTGTATGAGCTGACAAAGATGTGCACTATTCGGATGTCGTTCGTGAAGGGGTGGGGCGCGGAGTACCACCGCCAGGACGTGACCTCCACCCCCTGCTGGATAGAGATCCACCTGCACGGCCCTCTGCAGTGGCTAGACAAGGTGCTCACGCAGATGGGCTCCCCCCACAACGCCATCTCCTCGGTGTCTTAGCCGCCCGCCGCGAACCCACGCCCCCACCGTATTTTATACTGTATTTCGCAATTCTGGTATTAGTGAAATTGTCAATCTCACAAAAAGATGTCGTGTTTATTGTGCATTTCGTTATTTTTATAGTTACGTAAATTATTTGTGGCATACTTGTATGCTGTTTTATTAGAAATCTGTGTTATGTGTCGTTTACAACTTTTGTAAGTTAGTATTTCTTATAAGGAGACCTTACCATAATACTGTATAGTGTATAATCCGACACTCCTAAAGTCGGCCTCCTATGGCCTCCGTATCTCTTGTCCCTCTTTATTGTGCCCTTTCATTTGGCTCTATAACAGATTTTGATGATATTTATGGTTTCAAATGGGCTTGGCATTCCCATTCTCATCCTAAGACCTCGGTCTTTCTCTGAATCTACCGAGCACCCAATGGTCCCCAACCATATGTTGCTGTCAATACAGAAAAATCCTGAATCGGTCACATTCTTGTCTTATATATGTATAGGAATGTGCAAGACAGAGTCTAGTGCGTGAATCAAAATCTATACAGTTTTATTCTCAACCTAGTTATTATGATTGAGATGTATTAGTACACCATAACGATGCAACAAACAGCAGAACTTTTTGCGGAACTGGTTCAGATTCGGGTTTAATCTATGAGGGGAGAAATGGTTCTCAGTCAGTTTTCTTGCACAGTTTCTAACATATTGTGGGATGAGATTTGGTTCGGCAGAAATTATAAAATCCAAGCCAAGTTTTAGCCAAGCCAGATACCAACTCTAGTTGATTGAAAAAGCACTTTTATGTATTTAAAATTTAGTGATGTCCATGTTAGAAACGCGTAAGATAAATCGATATCGGTAATTACATAAAAAAGGTATAAATTTGGCCTGAAGCTTTGAATTGTCGTCCTTAATACTGAAGATATATATGTCGCAGTCATCTGGTTGAATCTCCTATTCAATTGAATCGCTAGCGCGTTCATTGAATGACTAGACCGAACGTTGACTAAACACGCGTCACTTAACGTCCAACTAGGTAGCGGATTGAAACATAGCCCTTTGAAAAGAGCGGACGTAAAAGCAGTCAAGTGATTGTAATTTAGTTCATTTTTTTCCCGCGCGGCGTTAGTAGTCACTAAAACAAATATGGCGTCGAACATGATCACCTGAGTGTAGACATTTTTTTGATTAGATTTACTTTAAACTGACTTATACGTAATAAAATAGTATGACAGCATGGATTTACCTATTAATACGCCGCCTCCGGATTCTTTTAAAAACTAAACATTAAACAGTCGGCTTTTACCCATTCAACGACTATGCTAAAATGACGTTCAGTCAAGACGTTGAACGTTTCATTCAATAACTTGACGAGTTGTCCTTTAGGCATTCAATTAAATGTCGACATTCAATGAACGCGCTAGTCATTCAATTGAATAGCAGATTCAAACAGATGACTGCGACAAACACTATATATGTCGCAGTCATCTGGTTGAATCTGCTATTCAATTGAATGACTAGCGCGTTCATTGAATGACGACATTTAATTGAATGCCTAAAGGACAACTCGTCAAGTTATTGAATGAAACGTTCAACGTCTTGACTGAACGTCATTTTAGCATAGTCGTTGAATGGGTAAAAGCCGACTGTTTAATGTTTAGTTTTTAATTTTTCTTTAAAAGTATCCGGAGGCGGCGTATTAATAGGTAAATCCATGCTGTCACACTATTTTATTACGTATAAGTCAGTTTAAAGTAAATCTAATCAAAAAAATATCAACACTCAGGTGATCATGTTCGACGCCATATTTGATTTAGTGACTACTAACGCCGCGCGGGAAAAAAATGAACTAAATTACAATCACTTGACTGCTTTTACGTCCGCTCTTTTCAAAGGGCTATGTTTCAATCCGCTACCTAGTTGGACGTTAAGTGACGCGTGTTTAGTCAACGTTCGGTCTAGTCATTCAATTGAATGTCGTCATTCAATGAACGCGCTAGCGATTCAATTGAATAGGAGATTCAACCAGATGACTGCGACATATACATTGCAAACCGGCTAAATGCCAAAGGCAGCAACCAAGTAGCTGTGAGCTCAGTGATGGCTTATCAGTTTTTACTGGTAGGTCGGGCTCCCATAAAAGACAGATATTCTTTTGGAGGGAGCCTCGATTCAAAGAATTTGCTACGGGCCTCAAATGATATAGTTACGCCACTACTAGTCCATAAATTTCCTAAACTTACGCGTTTCTTCTATCGACATTTCTGATTAAACAAGCTTTCTCTGTAATATAGTCGCCCCAATCTAAAATCGGCATTGATTTTTCAAAATGCAGCTCAAATTACGTGTCCAATTTTGAAACGTAAGACGTCGTATATGTTAAGAGTTAATACTATAAAGACATACATAAAATATAGACGTACGTTAAGAATAATTATACTCGTGAATGTTTATGACAAGGTAAAAGATATTATTGGTGTAAATAGTGTTTTTATTTTTGAAAATATTTGAAACGATAACTTTATGGTATCTAATTTAGTTCTCTTTGGCACAAAAAGTTGAAAAAATTTAATGAATATTTTACGGTAATTGTATTAGTATACACAAATATATTATATTAGTTGTAAGTCGGAACATAAATTTCGTGAAAAATGTTTAGGAGCTTATGATGAATGCAATTTTTATTATGATAACTTGAAGTTGTAATGATCGTGTGGTTTAGTGGCTTCTTCAAATATGGTACATTTACTGCAACATGGTCGAAAAAGGTGCTTGTATTTGGATAGGTATTGTTGGAGAATACGAATTTATATGAAAAAATATTATTTTCGAAGTATAAAGTCTCGTGTGATTCTGTGAAAAGGAAGGTGATGTGTTGTTTATGTGGTTGTACGCACTTTTACAGAAGATACAGATTTATATATTCAGTTGATTGACATCGACCTGGTATAGATTTCCTATGATATGACCTGAAAATATTGTTGTCATTTTTAGTTTGTAACATTAGAAGTCACACCACCAAAAGAGTAGTTTTAAGTAATATGTGTTCTATGTAACTATTAATTAATTTAGACAAATCGAACCAATTAACACTGTTATGTCATTCATTGTTGTTGTGAATATTTTTTGGCTGTTTTCATTTGAATAGAAGAATTTCGAATCTTATGTTATCTAAGGTCAGTGAAATGTTAAAATTGTTACCTGTACCACTTTAGTTTTCATTTATTTTGACGTGCTTGGACGAGGTGAATCCTATAATCCTCTCACGACAATGAATGGTACATAACACTGTTATTTGGTGATTTTTCAACGAAAATGAAATTCGTGCCATTATTCTGATATAGTAACAGAAAATATTTTTTGTTGCGTGTTCTAAATTATAATGTTACAATGTTAGCGCCATTTTGCATTTTGTTGCTAATTGAATTGGCTCTATATGTGAACATATTTCGATGTATGTTAGAGTGGAACAGATGAGGAATATATAGGTAACTAAATGTATATAAGTCATGGTGCGAATCACCTAAATCTGATTTTATTCACTTGACGAAAATATTATTCACTAAGATTTATATTCCAATTTAAAATTATGGATAAAGTTAGATTCTTAACTTGTGTAAATGTAAGATTAATATTTTCAGAGCCTACTATAGAATTTTCTTTTGAAAACCAAATCGGGACATCGTATGCAGAACAAAATAAAGATGAAATTGATCTCAAAATATTGAATAAGATTGCTTTAGTTCCTCAAAACGAGTGACTGTGAGGTGTCCCCGCCTTAGTAGTGCAATTCATGTCAAAGATTCATATTTTGAAAGCAACAGACTATGTACATATGGTTGAGTTATGTGTAAAGACCTTTGGGAGACGACAACTAGTTATTGCCGTGTTCACGACTATGCCTACTCTATCTACATAATGTAGGCTGTGGTATGGGAATCTTGATGATAAAAGGAAAGTCAGAGTACCTAGGAGGTAAAAGAGTAAGCGACATGTGATAAGATAAGATACATTATACATTTTGCATATAAATGGTGTTCCGTTTCACAATTATTCCGTCTATTCTTGACGGATGACCAAAGGATCCTGTTCGGGCATGTCGTCTATTCAATTTCACTTTATTTGTTATATCGTACATTACTACAGCATATATGCGAGTATAAAATAACGTATGTTTTACACCCAACTATCTGTACTTAGCCTTTTAATATAATGGTACTTTGCGTACACTGATTAAAGATATTGCCAAAATATGGATCTAAAGTTTTATAAGGATGCGAGTTCAAACTAACACGTTTGACATATAAATGTATTTCAATATTGTTATTTAGTGACAAGGTTATTGTATGAAGGCTCACAGTTGACTGAATCAGAATCGGATGTGTCTTATTGAAGTGTTTACAATAAACTGTTTTAGGGTGAAAGCTTCCCTTAGTATTGACGAACTGATTTCTTAGGAGAAAACTACTACAGAACTTCAATATCGTGATTTTCACCTATTCATTAGAGCAGGGGTTGCCAAACGCTATCTTTTGTGATGCACTTATATGTTTTGGAATGTTTTGACAACGCCTTAACCAAATACGTCATAACATAATCAGCTACATAAATGCTGGGTATTGTAAGTGTAAGTGGTTTAAGGGGTTAACACTTTCATCCATCAAGGAGTACTCTCTAATTTCCCTGGATTCTCGCTCGTATTTGGTTCGAATGGCAGGTCTCGGTTGAATTCAAGAACCTTTTATTAAAAAAAATAAAACAGCTGTTCGAAATTCAAGATTCTGCCAATAAGGAACGAACTCGGCACGAAACTCGTCTTTCAATGAAAAGTGCGCATACGCGGATAATTCAATAAAAAAAATTAAAAATATTGTGTTATATGGGACTTATTTTCTGTACCTATATAAGCTTTTTGTAGCTTCCAGCTTACTAATTGTACTAGTCCAAGAAGAAGATACCTGTGTGCTATTACGAAAAGAGATGAAATTCGATATCGAAAGGTCGAAGGAAAATGATCTGCAAGTCCAATGTTTTTTTTCTTAACAAAGGGAGCTTTCACTCGAAAATTATTAACTAAATTAATCTACTGTTCTGTTTCAGTTGACAACTACAGACTGTACTTGTCGTAATAAGTAAATAGGTGTTCGAAACTATGGCCTCTTGTAATGTGCCTACATTATACTAAATACGGAGTACCGTCCACATTTATGCGTGTATCTTTGAACGGATCTGTTTAGTTATATGCTGCAACTTTGAGTTAGTGCCTGGCAGGAAATCCCTACCATCGGTGTGAGAAGTTGAAATCTCAAGATATACCTTTTTTTCACTGACGTACGCTACAAGCACTCCTCTGAGGAGGGACTCTACTCAACACCTCGGCTCAGTAGCGCTGCGCCACCTGAAAAGTAGGCGGCTCTGCTGCGTGTCTAAGTACGACGTAACTCACAATGTGTCTGAAGACACGTGTCGTCTTCCTCAAATTCGCTGATCGGAGCACGAGGGAGCCTCCCCCCAAAGCACGCCACAATCCGGAGGCCCTTTTAGTCGCCTCTTACGACAGGCAGGGATACCTTGGTAATATTCTTACTCCCCATACTGCAGAGCCTCTATTATGTCCCTTAGTCGACTTTTAACGACTTATGTTATCTGACCCTGTGGATTTTAAAAAAGAATTACAATTTTAAACAGATCCGAACAAAGACGCTTTACGTAAAATAAAACTAAATAGGTATTTTATTTGAACATTGGTAAATAAATAGGTACTTATTTTATACATTGAACTTATTCATTGTTATGTATTGCAGTGCCTTTAACGATTATGACATTATTGCCTTATTATTTTTTACATAGTATTTATACACGAACAAGATGATAATTGCATTTTCTAATATAATTTGACCATAAACAGTAGTGCCTATTTGTAATTTAGAGTAGACACCAATTATATGCCTTATTTTTTAATAATTCTCATATTATTGTAATTATGTAATTGATTAATGTGCAGAATTTAATGGGAAGTGCTCACTTTTTGATATGCATTCCTGCATAAATAGCGATCAATACGTATCTTTTATGGAAGAAGTCATTAATATTAACTTAAACTACCAGAAACATAATGAATTATTGTCTTCATTTATCTATCACAATATAACAAGTCTTTGTTCAAATTGAATAAACCATTTATATTCAAAAGTAAAGTTGAATTATTCATTTCGGTCGGTAAAATGACATTTTCAGTGTTTCAGGTTTAATGACAACCAACCTCGTAAGTTCTATTTTTTCCAATGTTGAATGAATATTTGACAAAAGTAACAATAACTCTTCCCGAAGTATCAATTACCGTTGCACTTTGTGGAATTTAAAATTATGTATTAGCATAAGTATAGGTACCAGATGTCAATTCAATAATTTCCATTTTAAATCCTGCACATTTTTCTGTCCTAAAAACAAAACCTGACACATTTATTGCTAATGACATTTTAGATATCTCCCTAAAATCCTCATTTTATTTCTCAACTTTCCTAGTGGAACGAAGCCCCCTATGTTCCAAATATTCATACCTAGGTATTACTCGTTTTACATACTTCGTCCATTTTTCCGGACACGTACAACCATGACCAAGGCGGATTGGTCTTTTTGAAATTACGGAACTAATGTGTGCGTTACTCTGTGGAGTTAAGGTTGATTTTGTTATGTTCAGTTTTGGATAGACTCTAAGACTTATAAATTATGCTTGATAAAACTCAGCTCTTAACTGTACATTGTAATGCTTAAATTGGCTTTGAGTTGATACTTTTGTTGAAAGAGCTTTTACAATCTTGTGTGTTTTTCTACGGGGAGAGCGATCCATTCCGATTTGATTTAGAACTTCACAGATTGGTTTTGCACTTTAGAACACAAGGGGGGAGATACTGGAATGTTGAGAAGTAATGTCAAAAAAAAGGTTTGTTTGGCGAATTAAACGTTATGCCATTATTGGAAATGTATATAAAGTGTTTGTGATTGTCGATATTTTTGAACGGCGTGTGCGCAGATTGTTGTTTCGTTTTAAGTTTCGTTCTGTGAGGGTTTTGATTTGACAGATTTTTAGTGTAGGACGGTATTGTACCATTTTTATAAGTAACATCGGAAAAATTCGCAAGCTAACACGAATACTAACACCGTTGAACTAAAACAGAGTTTCATGCTATCTCGCTCACAGCAAGTCTATAATTATACTGCGGCGCCAGGCGTCCACCAATAGCAAACGACTACGTTTAGTGCGCATACGCAGATCATTATGATTGGCTAAGATATTTCTCAAAGAAATTACTTCTGTTCAGGTACATCGGTGTAACTTATTAACGAACTACTGCTGTAAATGTGTGATTGATGCTTATACAAGTCTGTAACACAGGAGAAACAGGCCTTGTATTTAGTTAACTTCCATATCGTGCCAATACTCGATCAGCAACAAGTTAAAGTATGTACCTAAAGGTCTCGCAATATCGAGAAATATTTGTTTGATCACATCAAAAACAATCTTTATTCCTATCGTTGCAAGGATAAGATTTGCTAGAGAATCTTTCATAATAAATGACGTAGAAATGGTATGTACTCTTTCACAAAGGTAATTTATTGACCATCTATTAAGCGGAAATGTGTTTTCGTGCGTATTAAAGAAAAGAGTTCCCAAGAGATATTCAATGTTCAAGTGGTTTACAAAGATACTAGTCCTGGCTTTGGAGATTTGCTTGACAGTTATTCAAGTAAGCCTAGGATTTATTTAATGCTGGATACAGCAAGTCGGCTGTATCTACTTGAGATATGGGGAAAGAACAGTCAAGAATACTCACCAGAAAGCTAGTAGTTTCCTTGAACAGTCTAAAAACAGTTGGCTTTTGTAATAGTGTAGTGTTGATTTGCGCTACTGTATTGAAAAGATACAGAACCGTTACATTCAGTGACATTAGAAACATGTCTGATTTAAGCTCCGTTGTATGACGATACCGCTTGTTGAAGAAAGCGTATATTCCCGTTGTCTCCACCATTAATCCCACAGAAGCAAGTTTTATGTCATCGCTAAGTGTAATTATTGGAAGTTGGTACCTTATCTGCTCCTCCTTGGAAGCTGGTCTGGTCAGCATGTCTGTTGCATCAGAAGGCGGTGACTAGTCTCCGCTCTAGCGGTGCTCTTGCGTGCGACCCTGCAGAGGTTACCCAATGACTGATGTTTTATATTTGATCCATTTCTTTAGCGAAGAAAGCGTGACCATTTTACGGTCCATTTTCCAATCGTCAAAGCACCGAGATATTTAAGGAAACATTAGGAAGCAAGCTCTAAATCTTACAGGCAGTTTCTGTCACTCGACAATGGCTTGCCTATAAACAAATAGATCTAAACAATACTGAAAAATCTGTCGAGTCAAAATCATTGTTTGTTGTGATTCGAGTAGGCTGTATGTTGTGTTGGTGTTTGGTGAAATAAATTGTAATCGTCACTTATTGTACAAACGTGGCAGTTAGCTCTAGTACGCTAAGTTAGGCTTAAGCATATAGATGCCATTGTTCGTCTAATTTTTGGTATATTTTTTCTCCGTTTAGTAATAAATAAAGTTTCTTTTATTGAGATTTGTGGTTTTCATTTGCTTGCGATATTCAAGGACACCCTTTATTATTTACAGTACCTACTTACTTATTAATAACCAAAATAGATCTACGATATACTACGATATCAAATTTGCGAGACAAAGCTTTTTAGTTATGATTATATAAAAGAACTTTGCACGCAGCTTCGTCTTTAGTGAATTTAACAAGGTGCTAGACAATTTCATGATGCACAAACTCTAGAGTTAACATCTTCATTATCATGTATGCGTCCAGTGCTGGACATATGCCGCGGTCAGTATGTCAGTTTACATGCATTGAACTAAAATAAGGTGTTTACATGTATCTTCCATTGCAAGGTGCTTCCATTCCATTGGGCGCACTGGCAACTCCGCCGGGGCTCGGGATTCGGTTGCGGCTCGGACAGTTTTTATTGATAGAATGCGGGTGGCGGTGTAATGTCGTTGTCGACTCGCCACCTCCATAATATTTTTTCTTCACTTCTAAAACTCACGCGCTACGCCTAGCACTGCAATTATATAATTTTTCAACAATTGTTATACAAACAGCATTAAAGCCTTTTGATATCTAATAATCTCGGGAGTTTTCTCTGGTCAAGTACCGTCAGCGTAGACACAAGGGCCCTGAACTCTTTCACTGAAAGCAAGTGCTTTCTACGTTCCATTTGAAAAAAAAATCCTCATAAGTCAAAGGATACGTAACAATATGCAATTTGCCGCCTGAATACAAATGCGACACGTTTCACGGCCGCGCGTGCGCCGCTGTACGTAACGAAGTGGAAATTATGCGATTGTTGCGTAATTTGGCGATTATTGTTTTTCCTTCTATGCTTTATAGGGCTTTTAGCAGTTCGTGCATGCACTGGCGAGGTGATCAAGATATTGGTGGTCTAGATCTTGGTGATGGAGGCTATCTACCTTGCAACTTTGAATAAACGAACCTCTGTATCTAAGTTGCTTTTCTATCCGATGTACGAGGGTTTGTCACCGACAACTTCTTGAGCTTGCTTGCTTGCTATTTACAATATTTGAATGAACATATGAGAAAGTTTCCGAATCAGAGCAGGAATAGGCATTGCAGTAGCGTAGCACTGATGGATGCAATTCTGTAGATGTGGTTTGGAGTAAACAGATAAATCAAATAACATCTTTTTCATCCGATCCGGTATTTTACCTCAGGGTCCATTATTCCTTAGTTGTTTGTAGGTACCTAACTTTCATCTCCGTTATCGACAAAAATCTGAAAAATCTGTCCTAGCAGAAACATTTTAATTCTATTCATATTTTTTAGTGTACCTACTTTCAAATCTAAGTATTTCACCAATGTCCAAATCAGGAACTTGGATTTCCCACAAAACAACTAGAGTTTTTCGATCGCACTTTCTGATGACTAAGGGCTTATTACCATTCGTGGCTGGTCCCAGACCGCACTACAAGGTCGGCGAGAGTTGTTCCGCATGTCCGTAGTGGCTGATTCACTGGCATTCCACGTATTCTGGTGCAGATCGTCGGAATTCCTTGTAAAATGTATAACATTTCCCAATAATACGAATAACAATTGCCATTTCGAATTCTATTCGCAGAAAAAGACTTTTCTGAACGTTACAACCTGTTACGACTTGGTAGTATTTTAGGTTAGAGTGAATAGTATTTATTTTAAGTACCTAAGCATGCTCCATCAATCATTAAACATCAAGTGTGATTGTGGTCAATCGATATGATTTCTTAGGGAATAAAAAAAGTATTCCTTGGGGTCACCGTCACCGGTGACCCCCACATGGCATTTAGGGTGTTAATGCTCACAATAAAGCCTGACAAAACCGTTAATTAAGAAAAATTATCGAATTAAACGAGACTACAGATACTGGTTATTATATCACCTATCCTATCTACCTAACTACTGATGCCATTTCTGCTGGAAACAACAAGTCTTCCCCATTGCCAACTAGTCGCTATAAAACAATCGTGCTTTGACATTTGTAAGGAGTAGGTAGGTACGCCCTAGGAAGGTATATAACCGGTAACTAATTATTGTAACTCAATTTGACGTCGAGTAAGTGGCCAGTTTCGTGAGAATTTTTATACTCTGGTTTGAGACCCACTAAGATTAATAGAAATTGACTGCCTTTATAGGGGTACATTCATATTTTTATAGTAAATTAAATAAATAGTAGCATAGCTTGGTTTTCTCTCGTCTGGTGGAAAACGAAAGAGAAGCCCAAGTCGCCACGAGAACGGACAAGTCAAAAACGAAGTCAATCCGAATAATAAATCTTACCTTACCATGAGATGTTCTTTATTAATTTCCTACCGGTTTCAGAAAGTTATTTTAATCTGTGCCTGAATGACATAATAAAAAATTCTTAATCTGTTGTTATTTCTGTAACCTTTCATATTTTCAAGTAGGTAATTTTCAGTTTGATTGGTCGCTAGGTAATAGGTACCCCGGTATGTAGAATAAGTACATAATTTGCTATCTTCTAAAACAGTGTTAAAGATTCAATACCTACACTACTCACTTTACCCACTATAACCGATGCCGATGAATCGATCTAGGAACTTGTATGGACATTTATACAAAGTGACATTATTTATTACAGCCAAATTACTTTTGCATAATTAAATCAGGAATTACAGCGTGTTCGGCCCACCGCGTGTACGAGTATACTCGTCACATAGATATTCACCTTGCCTGAGGCGTGATGCGAAGACATTACAATTATTATTCCGGTATTTATCGCTCGATTACCACTCATTTGTACTTATTGATATTGTTTTTAGATGGAAATTCAGTCTATTAAAACTTGATGTGATGGCAAGGACTATCTAAGGCTCTATTTCACAACTACTCGCAGTAGGTAATTCCCTAAATAGCCTATTAAGCAGTACCTACCTATTACAAGTATGTACAGTAATCTGTTTTGATTTGATACATATATTTTCATTTTATTTATAAACGAGAAAATTCGAAAAGAGAACTCGACTTCAAACTAACAATCAACTCTTAGGTTAGATAGCTACGTTTTATCAATAAATAACGGCATTGTTATAAGTTATAATGTGTTGATCTAATCTAAGTACTTTATAGGTACTGTAGAATTTGACAGTTCCAATATTTCAGTAGTTTTCGTGGGGAAAGAGTAACAATAACAAATATCCATCCGTCCAAACAAACTTTCCCCTTTTTATTAATACTATATTGTTATTAGGAATACAATAGTAGGTATATGTAGGTTATAATAACAGTCAAATAGCAGCATGTGTAAGCTTTTTAACAACAAATCAATTAATGTTCAATGTCATTGACCTCGCATGTTAAGCAATTTTTGCCAGGAAAGGTCGTTTCTTTCCGGAAAACTGTTTTTTGTTTCAAGCTAATTTTAATGATTAAGATACGGTACAGAGTAATAATTAGCTCGACTGAATAGCAAAGGGTATATCTTAACTTAACTCTATACGTTAACACGTAAAAGCTTTGTAGGTACTAGAGTTTAGGGCAAGGGATAGATTTCTTTCGCCATACGTCGTCGGATCTGTCAAGTTAAGCGTTAATCATTCGCGTCATTTTATCTGTAACCATGAACTGAGTCCAGTCCTTCTCATATCCATTCACTGTAATTATTCTTAGACGTGCCGATCATGGTCAGTGAAAACTATGATTTAATCTTTGGGACGCAACGGGGTTTACCTACTCGCCAGAATAAAGAAGATGTAAGGCGAGGCGGTGTTTGTTGTTATGTGGGTGAATTGTATTAATAATATCAACGCACACATTCTGAAATGTAGAAATACAAGCCTAGATCGCGCTTTGCGTGGCATGTCTTAAGTCGTTTTTTTGCAGAATAGTCTATCTATTTGACGAACCTACTTATTAAACTATCGTTGAGCAACTGCTGGATGCGAGAAGGCCAGGATCGAGCACTGTGGCTAACGATTGGAAAGGCCTAGGTCCAGCTGGACTGCGAAAGGCTGATGATGATGATAATGAAAATATGATATAGTATTTATTGAAAATATTTCCATTATCTGCTGTCCCCTTGACTACAAATACCAGGGCTGTCTGCTCTTAACCTTGGAGCGCATCTAGATCAGTCGAGTATCCGTGCGTTGGCCAGATACTGCGACTGCGGTAGGCCTATCTTTTATTTTTTATTTCACCGACAACAGGATTCTTTCTTCAACAAAGGGCGACCAATTTTACTTGCATGGAACTACGTGTATGCGTTTTGATATACTTGTATTTTTTATAGTTATTATGTTCACCCAATGACCTGATAATCAGTCTCTCTGACTCTTGCAAAGTTTATACGTTATGATAACTACGCAGTGAAATACCTAAGACACAATTGAAAAAGTATTGTTTAGATTCACTGGCTTGGACCACCATGGCAATTAATGTGTTAATGTGCTGTGTCAAATATTTAAAAATCTTTTTATATCGTTGTATTGAACCGGGTAGTAGGTTTTCGTTTAAAAAATGCAAGTAGACAACGGTATGTAGGAGATTTATGTGTTAAAGTGTGCAGTCAGTTGCACTCATTATCCCTCTAATAACTATGAGACTCGTAGGTATATTCTGTTAATTTCTCTCTTATACCCGATATCAGACGTCAATTCATCACGCCTAGAGAGACAAAACAGCTTAACGAACTTTTCAGGAGACGGGCAAGTATTCACCGACAACTTCTTGAATTCAAGATGTTATGTACCAAAACAATTTATGATAGAATAATTCTGTAACAATAATATTTTGTGCCCTTACGGTAATCGAATCTCTGAACCTTGCGATCACTATCGGTGCAATCGAGATCGCACATTGAATAGGCACTTTTTATCTGTTATCTACGAATATTAGGTAGGTTACATTGAGTAAGCAAGTTGTTACCTACTTATAGTCAGAATACCTTAAAAGTTAAGTCCGATTATGATATTTTTATTGCACTCCGAATATAGAAATCGCACTAGAAATTTTACACATAAGTAGGCAAGAATCTAGTGATATATCAACCATTAGATTTTATCTTTTTGTGTCTAGACGTCCTGCGAAAACATGAAGATGAAATAAGGCCTTATGAGGAGTGGCTTGCGTATTGTACTTATTGTATTAAAACTGTGACAACGGAGGCTAGCACGTGTGGTTCAATGCAGGAAGAGTGAATGCGAGTTAAAGGATAAACAGCAGCAGATATTTTTTTGCTTGTTACAATTTGCAGTTACTGACAGGCTCGGTGGCTCATTTGGTAGTGACCTCTGCCCTCTGAGCCAAGGGTCGTGGGTTCGATTCCCGCACAGTACAAACATTTGTGTTCATGAACATGTCTGTTTGTATTGGTCTGGGTGTTTTCTATGTATAATATGTATTTATTTACAAAAAAAAATGTATCTAAGTAAGTTTATCAGTTGTCTAGTACCCATAGTACAAGCTTCGGCTTAGTTTGGGGCTAGGTGGTGCTGTGTGCCCCAGCGTGGCATGTCTTGGGTTATTTATTTATTTTTTACGGGTCTGGGAACTGAGCCTTCTTAAAGCAGTCGTTGCAGCTTTTTAGAAGTCATTACATTCGCAAATGTAACTCGGGTTTCAGCACGGGTTTTAGCGTTATATCGCTTTCGTTGATTTCTCGAAAACGACTCTTCTCGTAGGAAGGTTTCAAGTCATCGGGTACAAGGTAAGATGTCCACGCTGACGCGTCGCTTGAGGTTCGATGCACGCCTTAGTTCGAGTATAGACGATTTTGTTTAATTTATAATTTTATCCACGACTTCTCTTACGTTTGGTTCTTGTCAGAGAGATGGTTGTCATAGTGCGGGTTATCTTGGGGGAGGCTGGTAGTCTACTACATATAATAATAGAAATATGATCTATTGATCGTCTAACGATATCTCTTCATTTAGTACAGCGTAGGCTTTATTTGCGAAATTTTTGAAAAGCTCTGTTTTTGTTATGAAGATTAAAACATGGCATTATGTTTAAATATCTGTTTGATGGCTATTAACTCAGTCTTTACAACACCTACCCTACATACTTAAGTACTTACTTACACCTATCATGGAACAATGTGCCAAGAGCCTCACAAGTAATTAATGAAAGCAATGTCGACACATTTTCGTCACATCATCTAAATTCAACAATTAACTCGTTGCATACAACTTATTGAGCAAAAGAAGAAAGCACTTGCCAAATAGTCAGATGTTAGATACAAAGATTTTTATTTAATATCAATCATATTAATAGAACTTGGTCACATTAAACCTATAAATTATTCTCACTTCATTTTGTAATATTTTTTTTCATTTTGTAATGTCATCTATTAATATGACATGGTTTTAGGGTATACATTATTATTGCTTTTGGGTACATATAGTTATGTTTCACTGGCCTAAATAGACGTTAGTAAAAATTCCTACGTATTAAATGCCGCATTAAAGGGCTTCATTCGTACTTTGATTTCAAAAACTGACTTGGTTATAAGTATAATGAAATAAGTATTATTCATTAACAAAATTCTTAGATTAAAATTCCTTTGTAGTTTATATTGTTGACTATGTACTTAGTGCAAATACTATTTATAGGTATAATACTTCAATTAAATTAATTTGATAACTATTTAGCGTGCTGAATGAGTTAGTTCCTAGTTAGATTTTAGACTTATTTATATTTGTTTCAAATACCTTTGGTCAGGATTATACTAAATTAGATGAACATTAGATTTAATTATAATTTGAATTGTCTACAATTGTGTACCTATAGGCTAAGGGACGTGTTAGGGCATCTAAGTTAATGATTCTAATAAAAAATATTAGATGTCTTTCAGGCATGATGACTCTAGTTTCAAATTATAAATTAAAGATTTTAAAAACAGGACCTGATGAAAATTACAGCAACAAATTCAACAGTATTTTTTTAGTAATCATTATTTTGATAAATATTGTGCATTAATTTTGTAGCGTATAAACTAAGTATTCATTTTACTTTCAAGTTTAACCGATAAGTATAATCGGATGTAATATAACAAATGGGTGTCAGTTATCTTGGCTAGATCTTTATACAGATGAAGTAAAAAGAAGCTAACATTTTGACAGTTTAGCTACTTCTCCGGCCAATTGCCCAACACGACCTGCTAAGCTAAGTCTCACATGATAGACCACCACATCCGACGCGTCATCGGAACCCAATTCATAACTAACACCAGGGGTGTTATGTTACAAAACCACTGGGCCTGCACCGCATAACAATATTGGCTGTTGAAACGGCGGCGACATTATAAATACATGCCGGGCCGCCCGCGCCGCAGACAGTGTCGGACACCCGCCATTGCTGATCGAGAACGCGGGAAAATTTGACGTTTCGCGCCCTATCTATCGGAAGCCATGTTTGTTTTGAAGGTCAGTATTTTCAAATTTTGTTTTGATTTGTGGCGAGGAAGTGTTAAATGTATTTTCGATCATTTTTGTTCTAATTTCAAAATATTTACCAATTTTTTTAACAACAATTTAAACGTGCTTACCTGAAAATGCAAGTTATATTTTGAAAAATTACTTAATTAGTAGAATTGGAATAGACACTGAAATATTAAATAATTTTGACGATACATACTAATTTTACAATTAAAAAATATGTGTGTATTATTTTAAACTGAAAGCTCACTTGTATATTGTAGTTTGTAAGGGTAACAAAGAACCTACTCCTCAATTAGTCTGGTGATAAATATAACAGTGATCACAAATTGTAATTAAGAAAATAAAAGACCTGGAAAGCTCACAAAACTAAATTACATGCACTGATTAAATAGGTGTAAGGGGTTACCTTTAGTAATAAAATTTTAGATTAGATTCCGATAATGATTTTTATATTTATTACGAGAACTTGTTATAATGGAAATTATGAAATATTACAAATATATTTTTATATTAAATAAAAATATATATATATATCTTAAAAATACTACTTATGTACCTAAATACTTAGTGAAAGGATTATCGTAAATTACAAAATGTATTTACCTGTTTGTCTACATACATTTAGTTACTTATGAAATGTCTAACAAGTTATTTGATTCTCTATTTCTCGCTAAACACATAATATTTCAAGCTCAGTCAACGACCTCGCGCTATAAGTAGTTTGCCTAAAGCTCCGGCGATTCTGAGTTGCGGATTCGATTCCCAGTCGGGGTTTTTTTGAATGGAGCCGTGTGTTCTGGTATAAGCAAAAATAAATAGGCTAATATATCTGGATATACAAATAGAATTACATCTTTAGGTCAGGACCTAAAGATGTAATTCTATTTTAAACCGATCTTATTTCATCACCATTCATACAACAGCCTGTCTGTCTGTCCATCCATGCGTAAACAACTACAGCTAAATATAAGTATGGACAAGCAAGGACAGGACTAAAAGGTTTTTTGCCATATCCAGTAAAAAGTACAATCACTTCATAGTAGCTGTGAGAAGTAGCTAGAAAAACCACAAATATTTACATTGTTCATTATTCATCCTAATTGTTAGGATAATGTACTTTATTATACTCGTACCTACCTAAAAGCACCTGTGAATGCCTAGAGCAGAAGTTGCCAGACATTAATTATGTTTTGTGGTGCAATAATACGTTGAGGACTTTTTTACGCCGCCCTAATCTGCCGCATCTGATATAAATTACAGCTAGATTAAAAGCTACATAAGCTGGATATTACAAGTTCCTTTGACTGGTTCGATGGCTCACTTGTTAGTGACCTCTGCCTTCTGAGCCAAGGGTCGTGGGTGCGATCCTCGCATAGTACAAACATTTGTGTGCATGAATATGTCTGTTTGTATTGGTCTGGGGATGTAAGGGAGCGACCTATCACCTTTTCGCTCCAAGCCATCCTCACCTGCCCGTGGTACATGCTGCCCAACAAACGAGGTTCTGGCAAACCGACAGGTGGCGGTAGAACCATCACGATAGAAGGCATAGCTAAATACCACAGGCCGATGACGGGCAGCAGCGTCATCGGAGCAAGAAGCTACGCCCTGCGATCGACAACCCGCCTGCCCAGTGTGGCGAGTATGGGTACATCCTCCTCCAGAAGTTTTCCCTAGGGGGCGAACAACTGGAGAGGCCAATGTCCAGCAGTGAACTGCAATAGGCTGATGATGATGATCGGTCTGGGAGTTTTCTATGTATAATATGTAGTTACAATCAAAATTGTAAGTAAGTTTATCAGTTGTCTAGAACCCATAGTACAAGCTTTGGCGTGAGGCCCAGCGTGGCATGTCTTAGGTTATTTAAACTATCCACCCTAGGCACACTTTGCTAGCCCCTGGAAAACCCGAATGTTCGTTCAGGATTTGATAACCCAATGGCGAAATGAACTTATTATATTGGCTCAGTTCAGGGTGAAGGGTGAGAAGATAGCCACAGTCATTATAGTAATAAGAATACAAAAATCTTTTTTTGTTAATGGATGTATGGCCTGTACTCAATTGGTAGTGACTCTACCTTGTGGCCTGAGAGATTAAGCTACGAGTATACACCGACTGGTATTTCGCCGAATGTAAGAAAGAAAGAAAGAAAGAAAAATTTATTGGCCTACAAAATGGTACACAGGAATTGCTTACATACTAACAAATCCATACTAATATTATAAATGCGAAAGTAACTCTGTCTGTCTGTCTGTCTGTCTGTCTGTCTGTCTGTCTGTCTGTCTGTTACGCTTTCACGCTTAAACCTCTCAACCGATTTTGATGAAATTTGGCACAGACAATCTTTAGACCATGAGGAAGGACATAGGCTACATTTTTTTTGCGAAAAAGGGGATGAAGGGGTGAAAATAGGGGTTAAAAGTTTGTATCGGGTTTTTTAATTGTAAAAGATAAAACCATCTATATTAATAATTTCGATCGAAACCTTATACGAATAACAAAACATAAAAAAATATTGATTTTGAGTCGACAACATAATATATCCGCAAAATTCGGATTGAAGAGAATTTTGTTAAATTCCGATGGCACTGACAAATAACAATCAAACAAAACGCTGTCGCCATCTTTGACGTGAAGCACGTTCCGTTTCATTCAACATATTAATAATTTCGTCAAGGGGTACGGTAGACTCGATCGAAACCTTATACGAATAACAAAACATAAAAAAATATTGATTTTGAGTCGACAACATTATACCCGCAAAATTCGGATTGAAGAGAATTTTGTTAAATTCCGATGGCACTGACAAACAACAATTAAAACAAAACGCTGTCGCCATCTTTGACGTGAAGCACGTTCCGTTTCATTCAACATATTAATAATTTCGTCGAGGGGTACGGTGGACTCGATCGAAACCTTATACGAATAACAAAACATAAAAAAATATTGATTTTGAGTCGACAACATATATCCGCAAAATTCGGATTGAAGAGAATTTTGTTAAATTCCGATGGCACTGACAAACAACAATTAAACAAAACGCTGTCGCCATCTTTGGCGTGAAGCACGTTCCGTTTCATTCAACATATTAATAATTTCGTCGAGGGGTACGGTAGGCTCGATCGAAACCTTATACGAATAACAAAACATAAAAAAATATTGATTTTGAGTCGACAACATATATCCGCAAAATTCGGATTGAAGAGAATTTTGTTAAATTCCGATGGCACTGACAAACAACAATCAAACAAACCACTGTCGCCATCTTTGACGTGAAGCACGTTCCGTTTCATTCAACATATTAATAATTTCGTCGAGGGGTACGGTAGACACGATCGAAACCTTATACGAATAACAAAACATAAAAAAATATTGATTTTGAGTCGACAACATATACTCGCAAAATTCGGATTAAATTGTTAAATTCCGATGGCACTGACAAACAACAATCAAACAAACCGCTGTCGCCATCTTTGACGTGAAGCACGTTCCGTTTCATTCAACATATTAATAATTTCGTCAAGGGGTACGGTAGACTCGATCGAAACCTTATATAAATAACAAAACATAAAAAAATATTGATTTTGAGTCGACAACATATTATATCCGCAAAATTCGGATTAAAGACAATTTCGTTAAATTCCGATGGCACTGACAAACAACAATCAAACAAACCGCTGTCGCCATCTTTGACGTGAAGCACGTTCCGTTTCATTCAATACATTGCGTGCGTGTCGCGTGAAAAAAGTATTCATCCCCAACAACTGTGACTCATGTGACTATGTAAAACGAAACGTTTTGCCGCCAGAAACATGCGTCCACATTCGTCAATCGTTGACGTTTCTTCACGAAATTATTGTTTTTGACAATTTTTGACACGTGAGAGGTTCTCTTTGTTCGAGACTTGATAAACCTGACGATAACCTTTTCACCACGAAGCAAATACAAAGCCTTTCACCGTCGTCAGTGGCAGAAGCACAAACCGTGCATACCCGAAAAACACAAAAAGGATAACCTTATAGAATCCTTACTAATATTATAAATGCGAAAGCTAAATTGATGAAATTTGGCACAGACAATCTTTAGTTCCTGAGGAAGGACTTAAGCTCCCTTTTATTGCGAAAAAAGGGATGAAGGGGTTGAAATAAGGGTTGTAAGTTTGTATGGGATCTCTTAATTTTAAGAGATAAAACCATAAAGCTTTATATTTAAGCACTTGATAATGTTAAAGGAGAATAATCAACCGTTGCGGCATAGCACTATTCGCCACGCTCAAGAGTCACCGCACTAACGTTGACAGTTGAAGTTTGACGTAACGGTGACACTGACAGCTGTCATCGAGTTCCCGCCGATTATTACTTTTTCTCTCTCTGGTTGAATGAGTGTTTGTAATTGGATTGTGTAAATAAATACTTTCAGATTATCAATTAGTGTGTCATAATAATAATAGAAGTTAGTTACTTTTGGGCGAAGAGATCGAGTCACGGAGCAGGATGGAATAGGAACACGCATAATAAACACTTCTGTGACACACCTACATGAACGCGGGCGAAGCCGCGGGCACAGCTAGTATACATATAAACACAAGTCACAGTTAGTAATATAAAAAAAAGAATGTGGTATTCAAGATTTCCTTTAAAGTTGTTCCAAGTGAAATTATAGTTATGATTACAAGATATCGAATGTGCTTCTTAAGTTTTCCTTAAAAATAGATGTTCCAATGGGGGTTTACTGAAAAAGAAATCCACCTGATAGCATCACATACGCAGCAGGTCCAACTGTAACGTGATTGGTTTATTTTATCATGACACTGACGTTTATGACAAATCACGTGATAGCTGTACTGCTGTACATAACGCCATCTATTGGATGTTTTATTTTGAAACAAGCTCATTGCAATGATTGTACCTATTACAAGATATCTTTACAAGCGCACTAGATAATATAATATACAAGTACTAGCTACGGTGTATAGACACACTTGCAATCCCCATAGAGCATTTCATAATTCCCGTACCCATGATATGCAATCACTAGTCTTTGCAAAAACCGACTTAAAGACTGGCCAGTAAAGTCTGTAACACTTTTTTTCTAACTTCTAGAATAAAATCCACCGGTTATAGCAAAAAATAACTTTTAAGGCGCTCATAGTAAGGTCTTAAATTTATTAAAAACTTAATTTCAGATAAAATCTTAAGATTACAAGACTAATTTGTTGTAGATTACGCTGTTATTGTCTTCACTTGTTTTGATGTTAACACTGTGTCATTAGTTCTTTGTTCTCGCCGACTTCTTAATTTTCTCACAAATGATGAATTTGAGACATTTGAGAAATGAAATACTTACATAGTTCTAGATTCAAGAGTTTTGTTTGCATTAAACTTGATCTGCCGACAAACTGTTACACTGCTGACAAACTTTTACAACAGTTTGGCAGATATCCAAATTGTAATAGCGTGTATATCTTAACTAATATTATAAAGCTGAAGAGTTTGTTTGTTTGTTTGTTTGAACGCGCTAATCTCAGGAACTACTGATCCGAATTGAAAAATTCTTTTTGTATTGAATAGACCATTTATCGAGGAAGGCTATAGGCTATATAACATCACGCTGTAAGTATAAGGAGCGAAGAAATAATGGAAAATGTAAAAAAAACGGGGAAAAAATAACTATTCCACGCGGACGAAGTCGCGAGCACTGCTAGTCTTATAAATAAAACAAATAAAAAAAATATTTTACAAAAAAGAAACAAATAGATGATGTACGAGTAATCAACGCCCTTAGTTATTTAAACCATTTATGGTGAAAATATTGTTTTATGAATAGACTAGAGTCGATGGGGAAGAAACTATCTTCGTGTATTTACCAAAATATACTATCGGTACGGCATACTAATCGGTCTACATTTCCGAAAATCAGCAAAAAAAAACTTATAGATCCGTGAGATATAATCTTCCGATGTTCAAGGCGAGAGTGAACCGGATTTTGTTGGGTGAGCGCGTTCCATCGTAGACGACGATATCGCTTACCATCACGCGAATCGCAGTCAAGCGCAAACTCATTTTGAATTGAAAAAATAGAAAAAAAAAACACATAAAAATGAAACAATAACTATCAGCACAAACGCAGGTGATTTCATAACTACGTACGCATTAGTTTACTATTTTTTGTTATTAAATTTTATTTTCTATTTTTATTATGTACTTGGAATATTTATTATGTATATGTAGTTATGTATAGATATTATGAATCAACACATTATAACATTTTTCGTTTATGTGTTTTTATTATGCTTTGGGTCATATGATATCATACGTATACATTTATTTGTACCACTCTACCTTCATACTGTTTCTGCTTAGCCCAATGGTTGACTGGTAAAAAATGCATAAGTACGCCAATTGTACAATTATTATGTGCAATAAAGAAGAGAATTATAAGGATCTATCACTACTTTTCGCTTGAAAGAGTAGCAACGTCCATCCATCTCTCCATCCAAAGAAACTTTAGCAGATAGTAGGATAGTCCGTAGTTACAAGTGCTACGACCTCCGATAACTTGCTATGCTCCTATGATCTAAGACTACGACAAATGTGTGTCAAGCAAAAGACATGAACGCGTCACTGCGCTCCGAGATACATATAATTATGATCTAACTCGATCTTATTTTACAAATTGTTTTGATACGATGATATAATAATAATATGTTATCATATAACTGCACATAATATGAATAATTATTTAATCACATAATATGTAGATCAAATAATTGTGTTATGGAAATCAGAATAAAGATACCACAATTACCTATAGATTAATAAGAATAGATGACTATTACGCGACAAGTACTAGAAATGTTTGCCAGCCCCCAAAAAGAAACCTGGCAAACCCCGACTCACATGGATGGCTGCTATTAGTAACCTAAGGACATGGAAGGTGCAAATGTCACATCTGCGACAACCCAGGACGGAATGTCCTGGCGTCATTATTCGCCAGGACATACAGGAGATAGGAGAGCCGACCCCAAATGATGGGACTAAGGCATGATAGGTTACTCTTTTGCGTTTGGTAAAATTATGTATTTAAGTATTATACATATGTATATTTATCAGACACCATTACACACATTGCTCTCATGGAAAGGAAGTTGCTTAAGCACTTGTGTTATGGGTAACAGAACATCGAGGGTACCACAAATATATACGTATATTTAAATACAAAGGTCTGACTAGCTGTCATACAGACATGCAATAAACACAAAATAATGTTCTTTAAACGAATGTTTGTCCCAGGTGGGGATCGAAACCACGAACCTTGGTTCAGAAGGCAGAGGTCATTACCAATTGAGCCACCCGGGCCATCCATACTAGTATTATAAATGGGAAAGTGTGTCTGTCTGTTTGTATGTTTGTCTTTCTTTCACGGCAAAACGGAGCGACGAGTTGACGTGATTTTTTTAACCGACTTCGAAAAAAGGAGGAGGTTCTCAGTTCGTCTCTATGTATAATATTTTTTTTTTTTTTATGTATGTTCACCGATTATTCCGTCAATTATGGATGGATTTCAAAAATTTTTTTTTTGTTCGACAGAGGACACTTCCGAGGTGGTCCCATTATCACCAAGTCAGGATCTGATGATGGGATCCTGGAGAAATTGAGGGCAACAACCGAAAATTGTATGCTCATATGGTGTTTTTGTTACGTTATCATATTCTACTCAGGTATATGCTTCCGGGCGTCAACATCTGTTGCTGATGATGAAGCCACAGAACTCCTTAACGGTTAGGAGTTAGGGAACAGTACTGACATTTGTCGATAGAAACTAGGTAGTAGTATGTACTTATGCAGGGCTAATAGGGCAGGTGATTTGGTAAGTGATTTGCTTGATTCTAGATCGCAAAGTCTTCACTTGACTAAAAGCAAAATTTTTCATTCCTAAGTAAAACTCTTAAGGACATTAATTAACCCTTATTCAAGGTCACAGCACATTAACGAAACTAAAAATAGAGAAATAAAATTATTTTTTAAAAAAAATTAAACCGACTTCAAAAAAAACACAAACGACCAAAACTAAAAAGCGATAAATAACGTAAGTAATTCTATCCTTAATACATAATTACTTAAATATTACAATTATCACTTATTTTTGAAGTCGGTGCCAGCCAAACAAATAAATGTATCTAGGTATATTATCGTGGGGATTTGCCGGCCGCGCGCGTCATACAACAACAGTCTACGTTAGGTAGGTACCTAGAGGCTGGCACCGACTTCAAAAATAAGTGATAATTGTAATATTTAAGTAATTATGTATTAAGGATAGAATTACTTACGTTATTTATCGCTTTTTAGTTTTGGTCGTTTGTGTTTTTTTTGAAGTCGGTTTAATTTTTTTTATAAGTGGAGATAGTTGAAGGGATGGGGAGTAACATAGGCTACTTTTTGCCCCTTTCTAACCAAAGCGAAGCGGGCGAAGCCGCGGGCACAGCTAGTTCAATATATTTAAAAAACAGCGAGGAGCTAGCAGGCTACATATCGAAGTGCTGGTTAGGCAAAAGTTGTGACGTCCAAAAGTATTTAGCTCCAATATTTGCGGAAATAATTTGTGATGTTTTCGATAACGCACCTTTATCAAATACATATACACTTTAGGATAAGTCTACCAAAACACACGAACCGGTTGCTTCGTTCATTTCGTAAATGGTCTCGAATTTATTCGCTAATCCTTGTGTTCAACACTGATCAGCGCATGTCGCGGTCCTAGGATCTAGCCAGGATATCAATATTCATGACCGAACATCGAAGCTAAGTTTATTCAGGAAGGAAACATCAACACTTCTAGATCACATCTATCCTTGTCTAGTCTTAAAACATGACAACAACTTGTCGTAATCAATCTAGGTTACTTCCAAGCTAGCTTCCTATAGACTAGTCTAGATCTAGCCTAGTCCTTAGCGTTGCGTAAGGGCCACGCCTACACAACGGTTAGGCTGCACATTTTGCATTCCTGACACTAAATTGCATGAAATCTGGTTATACGAAACGGCTTTTAATCGTATACGTTTAATTGTTTCCGGGAAATGTAAGTATGTGTTAGCTTAATGGCGTTTTAATAAAGGGTTATTGATACAGAAGCTACGTCTTAAGTAAGGTATTAAAATTTTGAGGATTCACTTACTTCTGTCAACGTTTCTGCTAACTGCGTGTCCATTTCTTCCTAAAAGAAAAGATTTTCCTAAACCATACGTTGGTTTAGGAAAATGATTGTATGGTTTATACATTTTTGAGTTATCCAATATCTATCAGTTATAAGTAAGTCGTTACACAGTGTATTTTGTCTCAGCCGTCTAACAATAAATAAAAGCTACTTTTTAACATTTCATGTTGCAAACTCCTATAGTCTTATATGTACCCAAAAAGAAAAAAAAGCTCATTCTCATGCTCACCAATTTATCTTCAATAACGACTTCGTTAAGGAAACCTTAAAAAATATTTACCTACTAAGCTAAAAAATGTATATTGCCACAAACAATTATTTTAACTGCCCTTAAACGGAAACAAAATCCTTTTGATATTTGAAAATGATCTAATTAGTTGACTATTACTTCGGTACGACCTTGGAATAATTAATCGGTACTGGTTTCTTTAAGTTACATTATTTTGTTGAAACATTTGTACTATCAAATTATTAGATCAAGTTTAATACCAATCGATTTTGTAGCTATAAATTATGTCATGTTGTGTCACTTTTTTATTGGTGAGAATTTTGTTGCCGAATACTTGAAATATAATCCCAATATTTTTTAAAGATAGTTTCGTAGTCTCAATTAAGTATTTTAATAAACTCGTAATAGCGATGTACAAGAGAAATCTGGTTTAAAGACCTGGTCGTTAATTTAAGATACTGTATAAATTTGCATACCAAATCTAGTTCAACTAGTTGTTAGGGATTTCTATATTTCACACTTTTATAGGTATACTGTTCTTACTTGCACTTAGGTTATGGTAATTCTGAAAAACATAAAAGTATCTATGTTTTTTACGACGACTTTATATTGGATTTTAATATAACTTGATGTGACATGTTTAGCAATTTTATTGTTATGCAAATTTGTAGTGAATTATCGCGAGTCTGTTCTTTTAGTTGTTAAATAGAGTACCTACTTACCTATGGTTGACATGCAGAGGTAATGTTGTGAATTTCCGCGAGATTCTCAGTGTAAAAAAGAATACTGTTTACATGCAAAAATCAACATACAATATTACATTAAGTAACCCGATTCCAAAAGTAAGCCAATGCTTAAGCTATTTAGGTACTATACCACCACTGTGGTATGGATATCGAAATCAACGAATGCTAATTTCTTTTATTCAGACCCTTAGTTCAGTGTTGCTGTTTCGGCAACTAAAATAGTAATTATTGCGCATGGTATACACCAAAATTAATGCTAATTAGCTACTTTAGTTGAATAACAACCGGCAACTAAATTATAACATCATATTCGGTCGATGTCATGGTCAATTTTGCGAAATAGTTTTAATACCTCCAAAATTTTTCTGAAATTCTATTCAATTAATAGCAATATGGAAATAGCTTCATTAATAGAAGTCATTAATAGTGCAGTCAATGAAGCATTATAGGTCCGAATTTTTTTACTGTGAACCGAATTGCATACAATTTTGGGATTAGGTTCATCTTACCATTAACTTCAAAAGTGAAAATGATTTGAACTCCGCCACCACCATGGGGGTGGTTGCCACCCCTTCTCGGGGGTCAATGGTTGTTTTTTCAAAATAACCTCGGATATCGATTGAAGATCTAATTTTAAGCAAAAAAGTTTCTATAAAGTTTCTCGAAAAATCTAATACTCTTCAAGTTATTGGCAATTGAAAATTCGCAAATTTTTCACGATTTTCATTAGTTTTTTTCAAATATCTCCAAAAATATACGTTTTATCGAAAATTTTATAAGGAACGAAACTGTAGCAGGTAAAAAAATGAACAATTTGGTTTTTTACAAAGTATTCTAAGTGCAATATTAAGCTAGATATTAAAGATCAAAGCCGTTTTTTATTTTATCTGAAATTTCATCGATGTAGTCAATGCCATCTAGCAGCGAGCAAATGCATTTTATGCTTTCTAATCGAAAAGGGTTTTGTAGTGCTTGAAATAAGCTTTAAAATGAGCTTTATCAAAAGTCTTTTGCACGTAAAATAAGTGAGCTATATTGCAAATAAGCGGAGCATCGAATGTTTTTTCTTTTCAATCAATGGGTTTAAATAAGTGCCATTTCCACCAAAACTAAAATTAATCATATTCCGCCTAGAATTTACTTTATTATGAAGAGTTTTATAGATTGTATTAGTTTGGCTGCTTTAGGACACATAGTTTTCAAAAAAGTCACGATTGAAAAAAAATCGAGAATTTCAAATTTTTAAAAATCCCACCCCTTTTTCATAATATCTCAAAAATGACGACAGATACGTATAAAAGTGTAGGGATAAAAAATTTAGGTATTTTTCTGACAAACAATTTGGTTTTTTTGTTTTTTCTATCAAATAAAAATTGACGGAGATATGATTGTTTAAAGAGCGCGTGGCAGCGCAATCACAGCCTCCCTTAATCGTGACTTTTTTGAAAACTATGTGTCCTAAAGCAGCCAAACTAATACAATCTATAAAACTCTTCATAATAAAGTTAATTCTAGGCGGGGTATGATTAATTTTAGTTTTGGTGGAAATGGCACTTATTTAAACCCATTGATTGAAAAGAAAAAACATTCGATGCTCCGCTTATTTGCAATATAGCTCACTTATTTTACGTGCAAAAGACTTTTGATAAAGCTCATTTTAAAGCTTATTTCAAGCACTACAAAACCCTTTTCGATTAGAAAGCATAAAATGCATTTGCTCGCTGCTAGATGGCATTGACTACATCGATGAAATTTCAGATAAAATAAAAAACGGCTTTGATCTTTAATATCTAGCTTAATATTGCACTTAGAATACTTTGTAAAAAACCAAATTGTTCATTTTTTTACCTGCTACAGTTTCGTTCCTTATAAAATTTTCGATAAAACGTATATTTTTGGAGATATTTGAAAAAAACTGATGAAAATCGTGAAAAATTTGCGAATTTTCAATTGCCAATAACTTGAAAAGTATTAGATTTTTCGAGAAACTTTATAGAAACTTTTTTGCTTAAAATTAGATCTTCAATCGATATCCGAGGTTATTTTGAAAAAACAACCATTGACCCCCGAGAAGGGGTGGCAACCACCCCCATGGTGGTGGCGGAGTTCAAATCATTTTCACTTTTGAAGTTAATGGTAAGATGAGCCTAATTCCAAAATTTCATGCAAATCGGATCACAGTAAAAAAATTCGGAGGTTAGCCCGTATTTTTCGCTTCATTGACTGCACTATAACCGTAGGAGGTGATAACATTTCTTTACCAGTATGTTTATTTGTTCTGTATCTTGTAAGACGTAGGAAGAGGCAATATTAGGTAGCAAGCAATTGAAAGGATTGTATTTTTTTAGTTGTAACTAGCTTGTTGGTTCGTTAGAAAGCTTTTCAGTCATCTTTCCCTTAATCTATCAAGTATCCTCTCATTTAATAGGATAAAGCCCAGGCATTAATATTTTTCTAGACATTACCAGGTATTTCATAACGTAGCACAGTTTTCTTAGTCCAAGGCAAGTAGTACGAGTAGGTAGAGAGAGTAAGCGGCACACTTCGGTCGGACGATGTGGTACCGAGGTACGCCTGTCTGTAGTAGTAAGTCATGCCGGGTGATGACTTACCACAGGTAGGCATACCTCGGTAGTATTACGCCCCATACCGCCATCTAAACATATATAACTCAAAGGTGACTGATTGACATAGTGATCTATCAACGCACAGCCCAAACCACTGGACGGATCGGGCTGGACATGCAGGTAGATGTTATGACGTAGGAATCCGCTAAGAAAGAATAAAATAAGGGATGAAACTCTATTCCACGCGGACGAAGTCGCAGGCACAGCTAGTTGTACTAGTATCCCTTAGCTTATGCCAAATTCAAGGTTCTGGATTCATAAGCACGTAAGAATTTGATCCAATTAGTCTTACAATGGAATTTCAATCATCTTTTCGTCGTACCAAACCAGTGAATCAAAACAAACCTGCGAGCCCCACTTGACATAATAGAAACGTAACTAGGCGGCCTTGTTGAAGAAATTAATTCAAACATCAACTGGAAATAAGCTTTATATGTACGTAGTACAAGTGCGTTTGTCTGTGGGTACGCAGATAGGAATGCAATGTCATGTACCTACGAAACCAAGCCGCAATGACAACATTGCTATGATCTATTAACGTTTGGCGATAAAAAATGGTGATTGAATATTAAATTACTTGTGAATATTTTGGATTTCATACATCACAAAAAATAATTCCAGACACAGTATTAATTATAAATATATTTTTTTCTGCGACTCACGTACCTAAACAACCTAAAAAGGCCTATACACTTATACAGATTAGGTTCACAATAAACATCTGTTTACCAAACAAAGCTCTAAACAAGGTGTCTACCACATGATGAAATCTCAGCTCCAAATTCTAAGGTTGACATTGACGTTGCCGAGAATCGAATCCGTAACCAATCGTGAATGGGGCATCGGCCTTATTGCTATTCTAACTCCGATCGTATTAGTATGCGCCGGCGCAGGGTGGGTTTGGGCAACGCCTGGTGTCTGGCCTAGTTCAGATTGTGCAATATAGGATTATGCGAAGAATTCTATTAGACTATTGCGGTAATTAGGAGAATGATACGAGTCTTACTAGATATCTAGAGTCTTATTAGACTTTGCTTTAGATTAACCCATAGTTACACTTAAGTATGTGGATATTAAAGTACCTACCCATATTCTCAACTATGATATGCTATATGTATCTACAAGCCCTATTCGTAGTCGTAGAGAGATAGTCTTATTAGACTTTGCTTTGGATTAACCCATAGTTACACTAATGTGGATATTAAAGAACCTACACATATTCTCAATTATTTCATGCTTTATGTATCTACAATCCTTAGTTACTTTGTAATAATTGTGCAATTTTGTTGGCCATATTTGTTGGAAAAGGGTGTTGTAAGATATTTGGTTCTTTGCGCTTACGCTTGACAATTTAGTTTTTAGATATGTTGATTCTAGACGCCCATCGCATACCGTTAGAAGCTTTGAACCGTTTTAGAGCAGAATTTCATAGTGGCTTCCCCTTGCCTGATGAAAAGCGGAAAGGAAACCCAAATCATTGCGGCAAAGGACATGTATTTAATAGATTTGTTAAAATCTTTCCTAAACAGTAGACGAATTGTTACTGAGTATTATCGAGTCCTATTTTGATAGAAGGTTGGTACTTATTCCAGAATACTTAAAGATAGTGGGAGGAAATTAATATAGATATAAATATGTATATTAATTTCCTCCCACAATCCAACCATCCATTCAAAATGAAATCGTAGCAGTCCTGTGATCTGGTTTCATATCTATGACACGATTAGATGAATTTCTTGATGTTCTTAACAACTTTACCTCTCCCACATCGTTACAAATTTATATTACAAGTACTCGTATCTAAATATTTCACAAATGAGCAGAAACTTCCTCAAATTCCACCACCTAATTAAG
Organism: Conogethes punctiferalis; assembly: GCA_031163375.1. Lineage (NCBI taxonomy): Eukaryota > Metazoa > Arthropoda > Insecta > Lepidoptera > Crambidae > Conogethes > Conogethes punctiferalis. The sequence goes on along the minus strand of CM062077.1, from coordinate 5,310,766 downwards.
CAAGCCACCTCACCGGCCGGAGAGTCGGCCAGTTATTTTTTTACAACACCTTACTGGAGGACTTACTACCCACATTTATCTCATTGAAATTATTTTCGTTTCCTCAATAAAGTCAAAATCAAGTTCACCTTGAATTGACAGTTTCTTTACTGATTAAATAAGATTAGGGCACATGAAAGGTTACAATCTTGGTGAATGAAAAAATATAATTTCTTTAGTGTTGCACACTTGAGGAAATACAGTTATTAAAAAACAAGAGAATTCGTACGTTGGAAGACAGCAGACAGAGGCTTTCAAACTAGGACTTCCCTGTATTTTGGACAACCGTCAATTAATTTGCCATTCAACGTCCACTGCTGGACGTTGGTCTACCGTAAAGTTTTCCACGACGATCGATCTGGATGCCACCGTACCCTGCAACCACAATAAGGTTGTCGGTCTATCTTGCAAAGGGCCGCCTTTTGTATTACCTAAATTTAAACATACTCTTAGTAAAAGATATTACTTGTATTTGTTGTCGATGCAATTAAATCAATTAAAAGATCAACTCTAGTTGTTTGACGAAGTAAATCAAATGTTGCAATTAATAATATTAATTTGCATGAAAATAGCTCAAACTGAGTCGTGCTTATAATTATTCATTACAGCGTTTGAGTCTGGAGGCTTTAACTAAGCTTAAAGCTTCTGTATTTTTAGACGACCCCATAGAAAATATCGCCCTTGTGGTTTACCCCCCTCACACCCCACATCTCATCCCGTGGGTGTCGTAGAAGACGACTAAGGGAATATCAAGAAACGGGCAGCAGCGTTTGCCTAAGTTATATAATATGTATAAAACGTTTGGCAAAGTTTAGGCTCATGTTGCATACTTCCAGTTATGACATACGCTTGTGAGACGTGGACACTGACGACTAGGGAGATCCATAAGCTCAAAGTTACACAAAGAGCTATGGAAAGAGCCATGGTAGGAGTCTCCCTGCGTGAGAGAGTCTGGAATCAACACATACGCCAAGGCACCAAGGTCACCGACATAGGTGAACGACTAAACGTATTGCAAAGCTGAAATGGCAATGGACCGGACACATCTGCCGCAGGGACGATAACAGGTGGAGCCACCGAGTCCTACACTGGCTACCTCGACGTAGATGGTCGGACGATATTAGGAAGACGGCAGGGCCGACAAGGATCAGAGACGCCGCACCTAGAACGCTTCAGAAAGGAGGCATAATGTTCAGCAGTGGGTACTTAAGTGCTGAGAAGAAGAGACTCATGTTACAAATGTTTCTAGGTATTATAATTAAAAAATCATCATCCATTGAATCTCTTTGTCAAAGCTTAGCAATTCTTGCTCGACATTACCATTCAAGTAAGCCACCATTGAACTGATAACAAGTATGTTAATGTAGTCGTATCGTTGATTTGTCTTCTCGGAATGCTGTTGTCTGTCAGATGTTAATGCTCAACAGTGAGTGCGTGAATAATGAAAGGTCATTTTTTCGAAGCATTCCAGCACGGCTCAGCATATTTAATGGTAATCATTAACATATTTGATAAACTAGAGCTTGTTTTGTTTATGCTTGTTAGCGCGGAAGATTCGATGGTACCGGGTTCGTGTAGAAATAGTGAGTGAGAGTTGTGGGTGTTACCAGACCAATGAATCGATCGATAGTCGATCGGTGATATTGATCGATATCACCGATCGACGATCGATCGGTTGGTCGACGTTGATTGAAAATAATCAGTATGATTATGCGTGGGTGGCGGTTACTGTTTAACATCAAACAGGCCGCTTGCTCACCTAGCATTTACAGCAAAAAAATAAAAAATCTTTTATATTTATGCATAAACTTTTATCAGTGCCCTCGAAGTTAAGGGTGCTATTAAACCGATCGATCGACGACATCCTATCGACTCTAAGAAAGATCTTTCTTAACTATCATTAAGTGTGTAACGGAATGATTACATGTGCCCGCCACACGCGATGACAGTTGTTATGTCTCATAAACCCGATACGCAAATGCACTAGCTACTATGGCCTTCCACAAAATGCTTGCACATTTCATAAAGAAATTGAAAAAGATGGCGTTAACTTCTGAACAAGAACATCATCCATTTTGCGGCCATAATAAGGTATGTCACAATGGGGCCACTAAGCGCCATCTAGTCCCAAACTAAGCCGAAGTTTGTATTATGGTTACTAGACAACTGATAGAATTACTTAGATACTTTAATTTGTAAATGTTTATGTTTAAAGATATTTATTCTCATAAAGACATGTTTTCACATCACTTACATGAGAACACAAATAAAAAAGGAAAATAATACATACATTCGTTGCATAATAAATAAATGCCTACATAATATTATGCATAGCAAACACCCAAACTATTTCCGGTGACATATACTTTTTAAAATGCGCCAGATATTCAACTAAGGGAATACTTATAAGGCGTGGCAAACTGTTGCATATCTCTTGCAGCTTGCAGGAAACTACCACCCATGGTTATGAAAAGTTAAGTAAGTAGCCATCGAACTAGCTTACTCCGCCTTCGGTTGCGATATAATTGCCGAGTTTTATATGTAACTAAGCTAAGCATAATTTACTGTTTTTAATGAGGCCGTTTGTACCTATGTTTATGTTAATTAAATTAAGAACATTACAGCAGATATTGCATTGTTTCCATTGAGGGTAGTGCAGGACCGTAGTAAATGGTAGGCAAGAGAGCCTATACCCTGCAGGGCCTATAAGAAGGGCTGATGATGTTGATTCCCTTTTTGGACTTACACATATTTTCTGTTTTGTCATGATAGTCTACTACGAGTAGTAGGTACAAAACACCTAAAAGTGTAAAGATTAAGAGGTTTTCAGGATACGAATTCCGGGTTAGGCTTAAAAACATTACTGAGTTATTCAGCGGAGGCCTGCGTTCAGCAGTGGACAACAATAGGCTCATTGACTGATTGATTGATATTCTGTTTAGAAAACTTCGAATGAGGTATGAGCATGGAAGTATTAAGTACTTCATACTGATTATGGGTATGAGTGACAGAGAAATTATTTTAATATGCGCACGCATTGTGTGGTGTACTATATGCCCTTGGAGATTAATTGAAATTAGGTCAAAGGCATGTTAATTTTTTAGTAAATAGTATAAAGCATAATCGCTTCCGTCTGTGTGTCCCTATACTATCTACCTACCTTTTTACCCGACTTCCAAAGGAGGAGGAGGGTAATGTTTTTCAATAGGTAAAGTGAATCAAGAGGAAGGTTTGAATTGTTTAAAACATGCATAATATAGTAGAGAAACACTAACAATTTTAGAGGTTATAATGTGTTTTTTTAAATACTCGAAGCGATGCGAAGGCGGGTCGTTAGGTAGGTACTTTCCTAATAAAGAAACTGCTAGATAAATGGATGGCTCTACACCTCAAGTAATAGAAAAACATTATAAATTGTGAAACAAAACACTCATAACAACTCGATCACTCAATACTAACTGCAAAATAACAAACGCCTTTCTCAATAAAGCCATATCGCATTGAGAAGGTTTGTTGGGCAACCAAATTGTGTTGGTATCTTAAGTCCAATCTGTTCTTATTACTTGCTGCTAAAATGACGTGATTGTTTGAACATTTTCGATGCCGGAAAATGTATTTGGCTTGAGGTCGCGTTTTCAATAACTTGGTGCCTAGGTCGTACATTCACTGTTGTTCCTGTGCTAAACTTAGACTTTGGAGCTGCAAATGATTATGTTTGCTTACATTAAGCGGGGAAATTAAATCCGTTAGTATATTGGTTCGGGCACTTTGTAGGCTGTGAGGTAAGAAGCCCTATCATAGAACTTCAAACGAGAACGTAAAGGCGAATTTAATTATGTGATAATGATTTAGTTATACTTAAGTTTCTTTATAAAATGTTTATAAGAAATTGTTGTCTATGTGAAAAGATCATCTTAACTAATATTATAAAGCTGAAGAGTTTGTTTGTTTGTTTGAACTACTGGCTCGAATTGAAAAATTCTTTTTGTGTTGAATAGACCATTTATCGAGGAAGGCTTTAGGCTATATAACATCACGCTGCAACTATTAGGAGCGAAGAAATAATGGAAAATGTAAAAAAAAACGGGGAAAAAATAACTATTCCACGCGGACGAAGTCGCGAGCACAGCTAGTGGTATGATAAGGATAGATACTAGTTTCAGGGTACAAGGGGTGAGAGCCTTCCACTCCCCTAACAGTCCGGTGAAAATGACAAGATAATGCCTTGCCTATCATGGTAGTCATATAGAAAATAAAAGGTAGGCACTCTTTAAAAGAAAGTAAAGTGTCTAACCGTAGTAAAATAATAGGAGAATCAAGGCTCCGCGCAAGTCTATAAAAGCTCATGAAATTGTGAGCAGTAAGTATGTAGTTGGTAATTTTAAACAACACCAATTCGTCGTCTTGAATTACTTGTTAATTTCGTTTTGTTTTAAAGAGTTTCATCGCCCTTAGTCTTGCTAACTAAGCCGAAGCTTGTAGGCACTATAGGTACTCGATACTTTTTACGACATGAATACTTTTTGAATGTAAACACATTTATATATAGCAAACACCCACACCAATACAAACAGACATGTTCAGATACTAATGTTTGCACTTTGCGGGGATCGAATCCGTCACTACGACTGAAGCAAGCTGGTAAAAAATTAGTGCGTCATAAAAATCAAACAAATGAACAAAAGTCAAACTTGCTCGAAGTCGCTGGTACCAACTGGTACCTACATACAAAACAAAAGAATCAATCCATTCATTGACAAGTTCTCATTAAAGTTCCAGAACGGTCCGTTTGTTAGAGCATAGGGCGAGACCGGCCAATAGTAAAATAATAAAATATGGCTGCCAAGGCTGCCGAGACATTCACTGGGCAAAGCGGTCAGGTATCCGTAGGTATACAATTCCACGAATCATACAAATATCTAAACTGTAACATGTGGAAATTGCCTGTAATGACAGCTATCGGCAAACAAGGCAATAAGGCCTTTGTTTATGTCGTATACAGCCTGCTTCATTTGATGTGCAATAACTCTAGGGCTATATTCTGTAAACTAAAACAATATAACTAGAATAGAATAAAAGAATAACCTTTTTTCTGCGGAAAATGCTTTTAGGCATCGCCGCCCTCGGGAAATGGAAGGGCGGCACCCTTTTTTTTTAGAGGGGAATGCATTAGGCAGCTTCATGCCGTCTCCGGGGGGAGGCGGCATGGTGTGTGGGACTCAGAGGGCATACCTACTAAACCCCCCTGTGTCGCCAATGGGCAGCAAGTTGCAGGGACACGGGTAACGCCGAAGCATACGGCCACATCCCTGTCTGCCCTGGCCAGCCGCAGATGATAAGCGGCCGGCATTCCTGGTCCGGGAAGGGCAAATGCAAGGGCGGCACCCTGCCTCAAGGTGATAGGGAGGCAGGGAATACCCACTAAAAACCCCGGCCCCTCGGTCAAACGCCATGGGGTGGCGTCAGGGGTGAGAGCCTTCCACTCCCCCAACAGTCCGGTAATGATGACAAGGCCGCTCTGGCTATCATCGTAGTCATTTAGAAAAAAAGGGGGTCCTAGGAGACCCATGCTGCCCTGACACCGATATTATAGCACATATGGTCTAAATATCAATAGTTTCGAAGAAAACAATTATCTTTGTTAATGTTAACCTTGTAGATTTTCACCTAGAAGTCCCTTCGGACGTCTTGAGATTTCAGTGGTGGGATTCATTTGATCTCTAGTCGCGTTTCGGGATTAGTCTGTGTATAGCCTAAGCAATCTTACAGACCACTAACTGACAAGCGATTGACCTGGTTACTTCCCGTAGCGACTTGGGCTATTCTTTCACGTTCAGGCGAGGGGTAGCCATTCTGTGATATTAAAAAAATACAACTGAACTAGTCCAAGTGAATAGCGTCGCATCCATACTAAATATTATAAATAGGAAAGTGTGTCTGTCTGTCTGTATGTTTGTCTTTCTTTCACGGCTTTCTTTGACGTGTTTTTTAAGTGGAGATAATTGAAGGGATGGAGAGTAACATAGGCTACTTTTTGCCCCTTTCTAACCCCCCACTTCCCTAAAATGGGAGGCAACGCGGGCGAAGCCGCGGGCACAGCTAGTTCATAATAATGCTATGCAGTTAAGTCAAGCAACATGTAGGTACTGTATCTGTATGTAACTCTGAACGATTTTACAAAACCGTTCATTTGCTATTGTCTTAACGTAAATCGCTTCCTATATTAAATGAATTATCCATGAACTTCATACATCCCTTCAGCCGACTCGCAAGCGGTAGGTCAAGTGACCTTGATCTTGCGCGAAAACCAGTCGGTTGGGCAACACATGTGCGCACACGCAGCTTTCAAAATTCAGTTCAAGTTTACACAACACCCGGCGTACGGTAATGGCCGCGACGCATGCGCGCTGGTGTTTTGGTTACATTCGGTTTGTACTTTGAATGAATGAATGACAGCCAAATACATACTCATTACTCACTATACTTGATAACTCACATTTTCGTAAACGTTGTGTTTTGACACATGAAGTCTCTGTATTTTGATACTCTTACATATTGCAAATTAATGCAACATTAGGGAAGTAATAGTGTAAATGTCACTGTAAAATTGTAAATACCGTTCGATCGTATAATCTATTTCGCAAGATTGTAAACTATCCAAAAATTGTAAACCGTAACATAATGCTTACAGTTTAACTACCTATTATATTTCGGCAGATTGTGAGCGAGCACGACACGACCCTCTCTTCAGAATAGTACACTTCTTTAGTACAATTCTTTGGTGAAGGTTGTCTGGAAGAGATTACTTAATAGCCGCCTAAATTGTTCCACTAGTTGTCTGTAATATCTTCTCTGTAAATTTTTGTATTTTATGCACTCATCATCATCATCGGCCCACATCAGTCCACTGCTGGACATAGGCCTCTCCCAAGGTTCGCCACTGTGCACTAAAGAATATTTATCTATGTATCTACAGTCTCCTCAAAGTCACCTCTCATTCATTCCAGGCCCTCACATTCTTCGCCGCGTGGATGCTGGTATCCAGCCAGCAAGGCCCCACCACGACCCCCGTCCCGATCTTGAAGCAGATTAACAGGCAAAACGACGACGGGTCCTACAGCTACGGCTACGAGGCCGCCGACGGGTCCTTCAAGATAGAGACCAAGTACCCCAACGGGGATGTGGCCGGGAAGTACGGATATGTGGACGAGAGTGGCAAGCAGAGGGAGATTTCATATGGTGCCAGCAGTCAGAGGGGATTCGAGCCACAAGGTGAGTTTAGATAATCGTCATCATCAGCTAATCACAGTCCACTGCTAGACATAGGCCTCTCCAGTTGTTCGCCACTTTGGGCAAACATCTGGAGGCTAAATCCATAAATCGCCACGCTGGGCAGGCGGGATTGCGATCGCGGGACGTAGCTCCTCGCTTCGAAGACGCCGCTGCCCGTCATTGGCCTATGGTACTTAGCTACGCCTTCAATTGTGATGGTTATACCGCCACCAGGCGGTTGTCAGAGCCTCGTTTGTTATCTGGTATGATGTACCATGGGGAGGTGTGAGTGGCTTGGAGCGAAAAGATGGTACATCTCTCCTTTACATCCCAATAGGTTCGAATCGTTTAGCTCCAAAAAATGCTACTGAGTGTCTCTGCAAAGAATTTACTCAGTACAGCTCCGGAGTTAGCAAAACCAGTTATCAGTCCCACCGAATCTATAATCGGTATTTCGCTATTAAAAATGTTTCATACATTCGCTCATCGATTAATCAATAGAACTCAGGTAAAACGTTGGCTTTCGAAACATCTTCAAGAACTGATACAGATCGTCAATTAGAATTAAGGAGTTATTAGAACTATTTAGACAGTAGCCATAAGGGCTTTATTACACTGGTGATTTAAAAAGATTCCAATATGGAATTACTAATTAATTAATTATTAATTTTCCACTGTACGATTTATGAGGAACTTCTTGCCTCGCGCATCGGTTTTGTGGAACGAACTCTCTGCGACAGTGTTTCCGAACAGTTACTCTCCTGTAGTACTCCTATTTAAAAGGCCGGCAGCGACCCCAGTAATCGATTTGAGTTGCCATGGGCGGTGTCGACTGCTTACCATCAGGCATCACATTTGCTCGTCTGCCGCCTCTTGCATAAAAAAAAATATTTGACATTTATTTAGACATAGTATGGCATGTCTTGGATTATTTATTTAGTTATTCGCTCGTACATCGCCAGTGTGGTAAAGCCCCAACTATTGTGCCTCACTCACATGGTGTAACAGATACACTTTCGTCTGTTTACATGTTCGGTGTGGCAATACTGCTGGTCAGTGTCAGCCACTTGTCATGAAGCGTAACGAGTAGCAATTTGCGTCTTGAAATTGGTAGCATTTTCCTTGTCATGAGATCGTGTACGGATGACGAAACGAAAGCTTGTTATTGATGATATGTATGGAATAAATGTTTTACATGGACGTCCAAACAACATAAGTAACCCAAGACATGCCCCGCTACAGGCGTAGCTAAATATCACAGACCGATGACGGGAAGCAGCGTCACCGGAGCGAGAAGCTACGCCCTGCGATCGCCAACCCGCTTGCCCAGCGTGGCGATTATGGGTACCTATATCCTCCAGATGTTTGCCCTAAGTGGCGAACCGCAGGGCCACATAACGCCAACTATCGAATATTTCATTTTGAAACACCTTCATTGCAATGTAAAGTGTACAAGTGTTTGGGCATTGACAGCAGCACTCTCTGTACTTACTTTACTGTTACCTTTACTCTCATAATCCGATGGGACGATAGTTCGACACGACAGGAGACTTTGACATAGAAACTTCTTCAATTTTTTTAAAATATGGGATTGGGTAGCGCTTGACTCCAACCCGCCTGATATTAAGTTTTAGCCTAGCAGGGTAGCCAGATCAAAATTTTCAAAAATCCGGGAGATGTATGATAATACCTTGTGGAAAGATCGGAGGATGATTATTACTTACTAATTTATTTCTCATTCAGTTGCTTGGAGAGCAAAAAAAGAAAAGGTCATCCTTCTAAGGAAACCGTTGAGGTTTTGCTCCGTTTAGTCATATTTATACAATACGGGAGGTAAAAAATAATCGGGAGTTTTGTACGGAATCCGGGACATCGGGAGATATTGACCGAAATCGGGGGATCTTCCACAAAATCGGGAGATTTGGCATCCCTGGAGCCTAGAATGAAGCGCGCTTACCCAAATTCCATGCATCATTCTCATCATCATTCTATCAGCGCTGCGTAAAAGTTTCATGACCCAGTACTCTTCTTGGTAACAATTTGTGTTGAAGTTGCTAATTGATTAGGATGTTTCCTAACTAGGACGTACTTAATTTTTACCACATGTATTAACAAATGGTTCTGAACTACGAACATTTAGGATGGTTACGTAAAATGTGTACATTTATCTGAATCAAAATTGTGCACGATATCTTTTCACACTCTAAGCGTTGCAACATATCCGGTCGGATGTGTGTCCGGTAGATTAAATTTGGCAATAGGTGCAGATTTTGTTAAATATTAAGTCGCGTTATCGTGGTTTTAATGAGTTCTTATTTGATTGGTGGGACTTTTAATTATACTTGATACTAGTTTCATTTCCTTTTTTTGGGTCTATTGTATTACTTTATTTAGTTGTAGTTTAGTTAGTAGAAATGTTTGAATTTTGAATGTAGGTGGATATTATGACGTAGGCATCCCCTAAGAAAATGATTTTGATCAATTCTAGCCCCAAGGGGGTAAAATAGGGGATGAAACTCTATTCCACGCGGCCGAAGTCGCAGGCACAGCTAGTCATGTATAAAGTTATTTTACTGCTACTGAAAACAGGATAACAGACAGAGAGTTTTTATCTCCAATGTTTAACTACCATACCATGAATTAAAATCAGAGCATTTTTTATCGACAACCATTTACGAATGTAGAGCAAGCGGCATACCTTACCATACCCTTTAATTAGAATCAAGATCAAGTAGGTATGTTAATTACGTTGAGTCGTTGTAAGGCTCTCTTAAAGACCGACAATTCCTGGGTTTACTGTCTAGTAAGAAGTCAGTAGCAGTCTGGAGATTGGGTGTAGGTTAGGTGGTACTTCACCATTATTTAGAAAACGTTACATTTTTCCTGTGTCTAATCCTTCTTTGTTTTCCTCCTTTTACTTTACTTTTATAAAGGAATTTAGCCAATTGGTGTAGAGCATGTAGATTTGTATGTTTTATCGGGGAAAATGCATTTATGCATCCGTTTAATCGTGGTGCTCTCTAAAAACAGGAGGTCGTCAAGTTGGTGAGGAGGTAGTAATAATAAAACGCAAGCTCCAGCGAAGACTGCTAACGCTATAACGCTTACCATTGGGTGAATTACAGCCAAGCACAAAACCATATTGAATAAAAATCACACTCGTGTACACGAAAACCTATAGGATTTTACTTTTTGATACGGCCGTTAGTCTCCTAGTATTGCTTGCTAGTCTCCTTGCAAATTGACCTCTGTAGCCGAATTCGGTAAAGATCAGCGTTTATTACTATAACTACTATTGAGGCAGGACGTAAGTAAACTTGCATAGTTTAATTCCAAAAATGTGGTTGAAATTCCTTGAAGACCGTTATTTTTACTATTTAATTCTCACCTCGAGTGATTTTGCGAAATCGCGTACATTTTTTACGACTACCAGAGGTTATTAAATGTCTGAATGAAAATGTTACAATTATTTTAAACAATTTAGTAATTAAACAATTTGGTTTAATTGTGAGGTGACGCAATTTACCACATAGAATAGTAGACCTTTCTGCTCTGATAATCGTTTATACGAGCAGAGTTGTAACAATTTAAGAGTATTAATTAATATTTTACGTAATGATAACAGATGTAATATAATATCTGCTAATTAAAAAACAACAACAAATTTATTATTCTTCAAGCGTAAAAATGCGTTTTGCAAACCAAAAAAATAAGAAATACTGAAGCTGTTGGTCGGTGGGACTTTTTCTGGAAAGAATAGGGGTTCATATTTGCTTCCTAGCTTCATAACGCGTAATGCTAACGTTGAATAACCTTTCGTAGAATAACCTTCCTGCGTCTTTTATTCCTAATTACTATAAGCACCAACGGATTGCTCATCCGTCATCATCATCATCTTAGCCCCCATTTTAACGCTTACCGTCAACGAGAACAAACGAGCTCTCAGATTTTTTTATGGGAGATGCGGCAGACGAGCAAGTGTGATGCCTGATGGTAAGCAGTCGACACTGCCCATGGACACTTACAACTCTAATCGAGTTAAGAATTACAAAAAAATAGAGTTTCAAAATTGTTTAGAGTGTGTGTGTGTTATGGAAGATTTAATCATATCCATAATATGCACATGTAGTAATTACACGAATAATTATGACTTCAACGGACTACAAATTAATAGGCAATTTAAAGATTCATCTGTGATTTTAATTTTTGTTTAAACTAAGAGGTAATTTGTATTCAAAGGCTCGTAATGTTTATGATCTATTGTGAAGCTTTACGCAATACAGTTAGTACGTACGTAGATTATGAGAGAACATGGATGTACTCGTAGAACTTTAGTATTAATAGGATTGGCACAAAGGGAATTAGTGATTATATTAACTTTTATACCACTAAGGTGGCAAACAAGGCTCGCCTGATGTAGAGCGGTTACCGCAGCAGGGGTATCATACTCGTATATATTTATACGAGAGTTGCCTACACAAAAAACGAAGTAAACGGGTCTCTAAAGTCTGACAGATAAATGTAGAATTTTATGTAATAAACTTAACATAATTTTTTTTTATATTTTCAGGCACAGGCATCATGGTCCCACCACCGACCCTGAACGAACAGTCTTCCAACGCTCTCACTGACGGCCAAGAAGACGACGGCCAGTACCGAGAAGACCCCAGGATCTACGAGGACCCTAAGTACAACGGCAGGGCACAGAACAGACCAGCCCCCCTCAGGCAGTTCCACCAGTCTACCCAGACCCGCGTCCAGCCAGAACCTGAGCCCCAGCCTCAGTACCAGCAGAGCTACCAGCAACCCCAGAACTACCAACCCCAACCTCAGCAGCCAAGATACACATCCTCCTCCCCGCTATACTCCCAGCAAACCAGTCTCTTCAACCAATCTCCTCAAACTTTCCCCCAGGACTTCAGACCGCAAAGTCAGATCTACCACCAGCAACCTCAATTCTCCTACCAGGCGTACACCCCCCAACCCTACCAGGGCCAAAGCTATCAGCCTCAACCTCAGAACTATCAGCAGAACTACAACCCCCAAAATTTCAACCCCTTCGTGGGCCATCCGGCGCAGAATTTCGACCCCAACACTGGCTCTTACACCATAAATTTTACCGGTAAATAAATGGTGTAATAGGTGTAATATTATGTAGTTAGTAATGGAGCATATTTTTAAATGAAACATGATAATAAGTTTATTTTGTGAAATAAATAGTTATTTCCAAAAAAGTAGAAGTGGACTTAATAAACAAATATAATAAGAAATACTCATTGAACTGTGATGAATGTATATTTTTTGTACAGCAGCAACTACTCGTATATTTTATAGTCTCACAACTTATTGAATAAATGAAATGGATTCGTTTATTCTCCCAAAACTGAACTTTACTTGGCTATATCTACAAAAAATGTTAACCAATTTTAATAATGAATATGAATTGTCATTTCTACTTTTCCTTATTATTTATTCTGTTGTATGTTTGATAGACATACCTACTTATGTAGTTTGTGTTTCATTTAATTAATATGAATCGTACTTCGAGTAAATTTGAAACAAATAGGGTACATTTTTGTATTAATATTATGCATTAATAATGAAGTGTTGTTATTCCCAAAGCGATACGAACGACTTTTTTTACGATTTTTTATATTATTAATATTAGTGCTAGTCAATATCTTGTTCGGAGTTTTTGTAAAAATATTAGGCGATTAGCTTTAATAATCTAGTATTTCTTAAACACATTTAGTTATTTATATATTTAGACACAAAATTTATTAAATTTTGTCGTATATTTACTTACATTCAAGCGGAATATTGATTTTTTTTACAAATATATTTATGTAACTACATACGTTACTTATTTATTAACATTATATCAGTATTTATTAGACCTTTACGTATTTTAATGCATTTATAATATCTGATATATTGTAAATATTTCTTCAACATATACTATGTGTAGTTTTATTATATTAGTATAATAAAATGTCCCATAAAATGTAGTATTCGTAAATATCTACGCATATTATTATGTTTAAATCCGTTTATAAATTAGGATTATATTATTTAAAAAGTATCAAAGTGGACTACATTTTATATACATAATTTGTCATACAAAAACATATAAGTATACATACTTTACAAAAGTTTCTGTCTTTATTTCTATATATTTTAACGTTATGTATGTACTAAAATTTAATCTGTATTGCATAGTATAAACATAGTGCCAATATTGTAATACAAGCAATTAACTATAACAACGTTAAGTAATAGCAATATCGATCGACTATCAACAATTCAATCGATACCCGCTGCGCATGCGCAAGTTACAAAATAGCTGTCGCTTATGTCAAACGGACGAAATAATACGTGTACTGAGTGTAAATAGCTATTAAATAAAATCTGTTATATAAATAATGGCGTTGTTTTATTTCCTGGTGAAAGTTTTGTGTGTGGTAGATAACGGGTTGACAAAATACTTATTAACTTAACATTTTATCGTTTAGACCCAACGGGCAGTACAATGGTGACTGTCGGCTGTGACATACAGTATAATGATATAATTACTTACCATATAGGTAGGTAGGTATAGTAATCTATCACGGTAGTGCAATTCCTTGGTACTTAAGAAACCGAAGCGGATGTATCATGTACCCTGTATTAGAACAACGAAGATACCGCGAACAGCGACTCTACTTCCTACTTAAATACAATATTCAGACAAAACCAACATAAACGTTCATGAATAGGGAATGTTGGGAATTAGTAAGTACCTACTCGTAGTAATGAAATTGCAAAATCGTTTCTCGAACACATAAAAATTCATAGATAGATAATATTCTTTATTGCACACCATACGATTGATTTAAAACTAGGTATGGTAGACATTTGGTGTACAATGGTGTACAATATAGGCCTTACCGTTATAAGCGATCTCTTCCAGGCAACCTTAGAGTAGAGGAGAGTGAAATAGAAAGGGTGGATTGATTGAATATTTTATGATGAATAAGCTAAATTAGACCATATCCAACAGGTATGTTAATAATAATTCTCTCCAAGTAAATGTAAAATAATTTAAATGGGACACCTAAGATTTAATATAAAAGAGGCTTCTTTTTAACCGACTTCGAAAAAAGGAGGAGGTTCTCAATTCGTCTGTATGTATAATATTTTTTTTTTTTTTTATGTATGTTCACCGATATTTCCGTCAATTATGGATGGATTTAAAAAATTTTTTTTTGTTCGACAGAGGACACTTTCGAGGTGGTCCCATTATCACCAAGTTAGGATCTGATGATGGGATCCTAGAGAAATTGAGGGCAACAACCGAAAATTGTATGCTCATATGGTGTTTTTGTTACGTAATCATATTTTACTCAGGTATATGCGTCCGGGCGTCAACATCTGGTGCTGATGATGAAGCCACAGAACTCCTTAACGGTTAGGAGTTAGGGGACAGTACTGACATTGGTCGATATTAAACTAGGTAGTAGTATGTACTTATGCATGGCTAATAGGGCAGGTGATTTGGTAAGTGATATGCTTGATTCTAGATCGCAAAGTCTTCACTTGACTTAAAGCAAAATTTTTCATTCCTAAGAAAAACTCTTAAGGACATTAATTAGCCCTTATTCAAGGTCACAGCACATTAACGCAACTAAAAATAGAGAAATAAAATTATTTTTAAAAAAAAAATTAAACCGACTTCAAAAAAAACACAAACGACCAAAACTAAAAAGCGATAAATAACGTAAGTAATTCTATCCTTAATACATAATTATTTAAATATTACAATTATCACTTATTTTTGAAGTCGGTGCCAGTCAAACAAATAAATGTATATTGTCGTGTGGATTTGCCGGCCGCGCGCGTCATACAACAACAGTCTACGTTAGGTACCGAGAGGCTGGCACCGACTTCAAAAATAAGTGATAATTGTAATATTTAAATAATTATGTATTAAGGATAGAATTACTTACGTTATTTATCGCTTTTTAGTTTTGGTCGTTTGTGTTTTTTTTGAAGTCGGTTTAATTTTTTTTTATTAATTGACTACGATGAGAGCCAAGGTGGCCTTGGAATCATTTCTGAAGAGCAGGGGAAGTGGAAAGCTCTCTGTCACCATTAACCACACAGACAACATAACACAATGAACAATAACATTACAACTCTAAAATTTTATTACCGCGATACAGAAGTAAAACTCGCCATCTATCGTTTATATCTGTAAATATATAGAGCCATGTAGAGGCAACTATAATAATGTTGTATGAAATATATAGATGGCGCTTAGCAGTCCTAACTAGTTTGAAGGCCCTAAGGGTGCGTTGCCACAGGACCGGGGCTGCGAGGAGTTAATAAAAATACACCAAGGATATTGTTACACTGAAGTGAAACGGAGATGAGATGTGTGATTTGGGCAATATCAATGGTCAGTTTTTGTTAGCTTCACGCATCTCCGCTTTGGTAGAAATGCACCCTAATCATTTTACCTTCTGTTTGTGACTGGGCAATCTACGAGTATTTTTCGATTCAGAGCCACTCAAAACATTTTAAGATAAAACATTTGCTGGCACTTAGAACTAAACGAAAGACCCGAGGGAAAACAATCTTGTTCGTCTATTCAAATTTGTTAGTTCTCATCCAAAACTTTTCTACGAGCTCTTAGGCTGTCGAAAATTTTGTCAATTCGAACGAATAAGTAGTTATATTGATTGAACGATCCAGAATGTTTTCGAGAGACATCTTTCCCGTAAGAATTGCCCGTAGATGCCCATAAAATTGACTTAAAACCAGATTATACCTAACGACAATTTATGCTGCCATATCGCTATAAGTGATCTCTTCCAAGCAACTTTTGACTTTGAAACCAGATTTTCAGAGAAGTTTGTTATGTAGATCTTGCATTCGATCCCGAAAGTCAAACGGGTAAAGTAACTTTGCTAGTCTACATTAAACATACTATCATTATTATTGAAATGAACTCCATAAATAATAGGATTCATCATAATTGGGTCTGGAATGCGGTTATGTGAAGTATTAAATATTAATTCAATAAGATACCATTAAGGGCGCTTCATATTGAATCAATCAAGTGTTAAGGCTGATGATAGTGGCTTAATGGACAGTGAGTGTGGCGGAAGTGACGTGGGCGGCGATCTATATCCGGCTCAAACTGCAGTCAACCTTGGGTGTTCGGACCACGCCCTGTGGTTGTGGGTTTATGCAGCTGTGAGACAAGAAATATGTCGGAGGTGAGTGAGTATTGTAAGGGAGCGCGGCGTATCATCATTTCGCTCCAAGCCAACCTCAGCTGCTCGTGGTACATCCTGCCGAACAACAAGCGAGGTATTAGCAACCGACTGGTGGCGGTATAACCATCCACAATTGAAGGCGTAGCTAAATATGTATCATAGACCGATGACGGGCAGCAGCTTTACCGGAGCGAGAAGCTATGCCCTGCGATCGCCAACCCGCCTGCTTAGCGTGGCGATTATGAGTATATCCTCCAGACGTTTGTCCTAAGTGGCGAACAACTAGGAGAGGCCTATGTCCAACAGTGGACTGTAATAGGCTGATGATGATGACGATGAGTGAGTATTTGTGTTGTCAGTATAGATGGGGCGAGAATTTACAAGCTAGCTGCGACAGTGATGACCATTGACTATGTGACATTTGCTTATCTGCCAGTTGTATACCACTAGGTCTAGGTGGACTGTGAGTGACCAGTGCAAGGCGAGCGACAGCGGCATCCCGCTTTTGGGTTGGTTCTATTCGAGGCAGACTACCATTTGGAAAGAGATAAATTTATTCGGCGCAAAGTACATATTATATTACAAGGACTTGGCATTAGATTGTATTGATTACACAGAAGGAACAGAATGTGAAGACGTGGCTATCCAACTAATATTATAAAGGCGAAAGTTTATTTCGATGCACAGAGAGATGGATAGATGTTTCTTTGTAACTCATCACGCTAAAACTACTGAACTTATTTTTTTTTATATGACGGTGGCAAACAAGCGTATGACCCGTCTGATGTTGGGCAACTGCTTCTAGGTAATGGTACACCAGACGTATAAACACATAAGTAGACTATAATTTATAAGAATATTGTTATTTAAAGTATCACTTATGTACATGCAGGCAAAGCCGCGGGCTGCAGCTAGTTTAATAGAAAAATAAATAACTTAAGTAATACCACCCTGGGCAACCTTCTTCCACCTTCTTTTTCACTTTCAAGCAACCCGTACTTACCCGGACTATCTCTAAATTCATCCTTTGTATCACATTGTCAATAATGTATATGTTATGCCTCGTCATAATTGAACTCTTTGGTGTTCCATTAATAATATCTATCTAATATGCAAATAAAGTTTAAATAAATATTATTATTAAATCGCTGGTTCCTTCTCGTTTAACAGTTACGCGTAGCAGCCGAAATGTCAAGTGTGATCCGTAGCAAGGACGGAGCGTCGAGATAATAATTGGTAAGTAATGCCGAATAAGAGCATAACGTTGGTTCTGTACGGTTAAGAGAAAAATCGTTACTACTATTCCAAAATATACCTTAATTAATTGACATAAGGATCCAATATTCTACTACAAACAAAATATGCTGCTAATTGTACTGAAAAGTAACAGTAAGTTATTTTTAAAATGGCTTTATTATCTGCGGATTTTTTTCCTTTCCTTCAGAAGAGAGGTAGAGAATAGCGAATCTTCGCTCGAATTGAGCCTCGCGTCCGGGGAAGGACCTCCACCCTATAGAATACCGCAGCCAAATGACCTTTGGGTCGTGTTTCTGCCGGTAAGTAGGGTTTTATTATATATCATGCATCTAATTCAGATGTCCACCCGGGACAAACATTCGTGTGATGAACACTTGTGTTTGTTCCGTGTTTATTTGTGGTACTTTCGTTGTTTTGATTCCCATAACACAAGTGCATAAGCTACTTACTTTGGGATCGGAGCAATGTATGTGATGTTGTCTGATATTTTATATTATTTTATTGTTTTATTTAAGTATTTATTTGTGGTACTTTCGTTGTTTTGATTCCCATAACACAAGTGCATAAGCTACTTACTTTAGGATTAGAGCAATGTCACATATGTTGTCTGATATTTATTTATTTATCTATTTATGTCCTGAGTACCAGGATTGTCTAAGACAGGTGTCTTTCTTGACCAAACACGACCTATATCTATTTATCATTCATTTTATAGACCACATTCGAACATAGAGCTTTTATCATTTTGATACACAATTAAAAATAGGTAACCAATTAATTCGGGCACGTTTTAATTGTAATCAAATGTGTGTTTGTAGTGGTAAGGTCGACTCGAGGCCTTTTAGCTAGGACATTGGCTCCGGTCAAATTCGCGTGTGCTAGCTAATGTAGCCACGCCTTGCATTACTTGTTATAGAGTAACTGATATGGTAATAATGGTAATTTTACATTAATTTAATTGGGCATAGAGCAGAAAAGCCGATTATAGGCAGCAGCGTTACCGTAGCGAGGAGATACGCACTGCGATCTCTTCAATTGGCATGGGTAACCAAACCATTATCATCATCAGCCTATTGTAGTCCGCAGCTGGACATAGGTGTCACCAGTTGTTTCCCACTTAGAGCAAACATCTGGATGATATACCCATAATCACCACGCTGGGCAGGCGGGTTGGCGATCGTAGGGCGTAACTTCTCGTTCCGGTGGCGGTGCTGCCCGTCATCGGTCTGTGGTATTTGACTATGCCTTCAATTGTGATGGTTAAACCGCCACCAGTCGGTTGCCAGCGCCTCGTTTGTTATTCGGAAGGATGCGACACGGGCAGGTGAGGTTGGCTTGGAGCGAAAAGATGATAGGCCGCTTCCTTACACCCCATCTCTAGGTCTAGTACCTATCTACAGTACAAACTCTATAGGTTAGGAGTAGGTGGCGCTGTGTGGCCCAGTGCGGTACGTCTTTGGTTATTTATTTATAAAAGCTCTGTATCATGTCTACTCTTTGCTCCGCAACGACTCCGAAATAAACTCTTTAAATCGGGCGCAGTTTAAAATGTCACTTCCTGCTACGAAATAATATGCCACTTTATACATATGCATGCGTACTATATCGGTATGTACTTTATTCAATTTACTATGTAGATGCTTTATATCCTTATTGCTTTAACTTGATAACGTTATGAGGCTAGAATGTCATTTGTCAGGCAAAAAAGTAGTTTTCTCTATTTTGTTATAGATCTAGGGACTTTCGATCTCCCTCAGTTCGGTGATGATGAAAAGGTCGCCTTGACTAACATAAAATTTAGGAAATAAAACCTCGACTTGGGACGGAGATATAAGATATTAGAAATTATTATGAATTAAACTAGTTCTGCTCTTAAATAAAAAAGCGTAATTCAAGTTTTAGGATCATGGTGTACATTTTTCTGAGACTTCTTTTCTTGGCGCTTTAATATAAATAAATTAAATAACCCTAGACATGCCACGGGACACGCTAAAAAAGTTTAACCTAATATACCGTAAAATCAGTGCAGCCATTTCGGAAATTAGACGGAAGCAATTTTATATTTGTCTATTAGCAGATATAAATAACTAGAAATTAAAAGCTATCATTGTACAAAAAAAACGTATTTCTTAATTGGTAAGAAAAAATCGAAAGTCCGATTGCCGTTATATAATTTTACTACATATGACTAAGGGCCGCGTGAATTATTTTAATCAAATTAAATGTAATAAATAACAGACCCAACGTACTAAAAAGCTACTAAAAAGTTTGTGCGCGTTGAATCCCGAGTACTTATTAGTATAAATGAACTACATCAGTGCTAATGACTACCAACGCAGACGGTGACAGCGTACGCACGTCTCCACAGACGATGTAAGCTGATACATTTCATATGCGCGCGCGCAGTGCATATCGTGAAAGCGCCAAGGCCGCGCGCGCAGACTTCCGCGACACTTGCAGCGCACCGCAGATTTATGATACCACAACTGGATCCATTTCAATTCCTTTTACTTTTTTTCAACATTTTTATGGCATAGGACGAGCAATATCGTGCGATTCATCGTAAGGTTTGTAACA
This sequence comes from Conogethes punctiferalis, assembly GCA_031163375.1. Taxonomy (NCBI): domain Eukaryota; kingdom Metazoa; phylum Arthropoda; class Insecta; order Lepidoptera; family Crambidae; genus Conogethes; species Conogethes punctiferalis. The sequence goes on along the minus strand of CM062077.1, from coordinate 5,290,361 downwards.
GTAACAGCCCATGGCAGCTGGTGAGCCAAACAAATGGTTTATTACTAGCCACTTAAAGCCCGTTGCAAGATAAGACTGGACTGCTATACCCGTGGAGTAAACAGGCTCCCCGAAACAAGGACTTAAGGGTATGTTCTTCAGGCGAGGAGTGCCGGCCACCTGTAACTATGGCTAGCCAGGGTAGGCAGGCACGCGGTATGATACAACGCTACCCATACGGGTATACACCCGTTGCCCACTGGCAACATAGGGGGTTCAGTGGTAATCCCTCCCGTTCTGGGACACACCACGCTGACACCTCCGACAGATGGCGTGACGGTGTCTAATGCATTGCCCTCTGAAATAGAAGGATTGCTAAACCTTCTCTAGTATTCTACTCTAATACAAAAATGGTTACACTTCTATTTCTTTGGAAAAACGGATATGGCGGTAATACCTGCTTATTATAACTTTTCTATAACTTTTGTATGCAAGTCTAGTCAACGAGTGCTGCTGGATAACAAACGAGGCTCTGACCACCGACTGGTCTTATAACCATCACGATTAAAGGCATAGTGACATACCACATGCCGATGACGGGCAGTGGTGCGAGGAGCTACGCCCTGCGATCGCCAACCCGTTTGTCCAGCGTGGCGATTATGGGTATGTGCTTCAGATATTTGCCCAAAGTGGCGAACTGCAGAAGCCTGTGACCAGCAGAGAATTGCAATAGGCAGTTAGTGATGACGATCTAGAAAATGTTTTTTGGGAGTTTTCCTGATGTTTATCAAGTTTTACTTGGGGTAATCCACCCTACTGATTCCCCTTAGAAGACGTATTTACAAATGTTCATCGTGACTTATGTGTCCTAAGGACATAAAAATGGCGAAGCCGTCAGCCTCGCCGGCGCATTCTTCGCAAAGGTCGACAATCGGTACAACTATCTCCGCATACATTATATCAATCTGTTCGAGAATAAACTCTAGCCTTTTGTTTATAACATCTTACACTTGTCTTTTTTAACATTAGGACGTAACAGCGAGCAAAATCCTGTACCAACCTAGTGTTCAGCTGAACATCAAACTTGGGAACGAACGACTTGACGAAAAGTAAAGAAATTATTAGTACTTACTTAAGTGTCGATGATCCCAAATTAATGGAATTTTTTGTGTATGTTCTACTGTTGTATAACGGGTTGTATGAAGGATAATTAATAATAAATAACGGCAGGGTGTTCGTTCATCCTTACACCCTAAGGCTTAACTGGTCATGCATGGTCCGATCCCAGAAGGATAAGAAGGGTGTCCATCGGCTGTGTCGACTGCTTACCATCAGGCATCACACTTGCTCGTCTGCCGCCTCTAGCATAAAAAAAAAGAATTTCCCTCCAATTTTCCAATTTCCATACGTATATTCTTATTATTTTTTTAAAGTCATCAAAATCGAGACGATAGTTTTCAGATTCTAGGCTAATGATTATTTTTTTTAAAACAGAGCTCTATATAATAACATCATCAGATATTATGAGCACACATTTGTCAATTTAATTCAATTAAGACATTCTTGATTTCCTTATAAACTGTTCTACAGACCACAAACCCGTGTATGAATTTTGCCTACTAATTTTACTTACATTTCCCTGGTTCCATATTTTGTGGTTTTGTCTTCTTTGAATTTAGTCGAAGTTGTGGTGACGCAAACGCACCTATTCTGGTGCAAATGAGATCAGCGCGCAGGTCATCAATCATTTTATGCACGCACATTCTTTTCCAGGGCTTGCACCTGCGAAATGAGACATTTTTATAGACTAATAAATATTGTCAAGGTCTGCAGTTACCTTTTGGTAACTTACTGCTAAAGATATGTACAACAACATTTTGATTTGACTTGATGGGGAATTCCTATTGGGGATTGACTCGTGTCCAATGTGATGGTACGTTACGCCGGCAACCCTATCCACGGCTATAGTATTCAGAACGCACAGCCTTTTGGTAAAACAAGCTACATGCATAAGTAAGTATAATTGAAATTACTAACATTTTTGCATTAAGTAAATAAACACTGTTGAGTGTTGCGTCAACTTTAACTGTAAGTGCGAGCAGTATTTGTGAGTCTTCTTTTTGAAGGTTAAAGGTAGGTAGGTAAGTGATAAAGGCTAGGAGCGCACGGTATAATTCGGCTGCGTATCAATTACTTTTTAACTGCGTCTGAAATAATTTAAAGTGCTATTAATAAAATAAAAATGATTATCATTGGACTGTCTGAAGCATTTTTAAATTTTATTGTGTACTAAAATTAGCTGACGTATCGAACTTCTTACTCGTAGCTAGTGTTAGCGGGTTATCGATAGTTTGACTCGATAGAGGGTAGTTATATATTTATTTATATTTGTATTTAAGTATTTATTTGTGGTACCTTCGTTGTTCTGATACCCATAACACAAGTGCTTACGCTACTTACTTTGGGATCGGAGCAATGTAGGTATGTGATGTTGTCTAAAAAAAAACAAAAATAATTATTTAAATATTACAATTATCACTTATTTATCGAAATGCCTATGGACAATTAGATTTTAACATGAGATGGTCCAAATCTTCGGATTTTGAAGACTCAACAAAAATTTCTCATCAGGCGGAACAATTTATGCTAAGAGGCCAATTTCACGTCTCTTATAATAGTTTAGCTACTGTTTCTGAAACATGTGTTCCAATTTTTAAAATCTATTCATAACGTATATTGTTCAGAATTATTAGTTAGTTTGATCGGGCCGTAATCCGCAACTCGACGTCTGAGCGAAAACATGAAAAGAAAGTTACACTCAAATCTTTTTTTACATTTTTAATATGTAGGTATGATGCCCAATAATAATAAAGGTTTCTTATAAAAGTATAGATTCGTGTCCGACACACTCAAGTATTCAGGGCTCGCCGGCTGAGGGCTGCCAAATGTCACCCGCGTATAGAATCTTGATTCCAACGTGAAAACTGAATACCAAGGTCGTCTTTCGTGTATTTCGTAACGTGAAAAGGGACATAAAGTACCATTGTAACTTACTGCGCCATTAAACAAATAACTTAACTAACTTTTAAGCTGCTTGCGTGAATAAGTTCTAAGATTGTGTAATCTAGTAGGCCTTATTTTAGGGTAGGATTGAGGGGCAGCGCAGACGACAGACTATCCGTAACGCACTTTTTTGCAACTATATGCATTAACGCACACGACGCTCAAAAATCTGTCGCGGATATTTCACAGACTCAACGCACACGACGCACATCTTCGATCATTCTGTCGGCAGACCTAGACGCTCTTTTTAAATGTTTCAAAGACAGGCTCTATCGCACAAAAAGTGTGCCGTCTGCGCTGCACCTTTAGTCTCACTGGAGGGACAAATGAGAGGATTTTATGGGGCAAAAATACGCGATCCTTTCAACGAACGATCGTTTTCGTTTTTTGTAGTAGGGCCCCAGGTCAGTTGCCTTTAAATACAAAAAACTAACTAAAATCTTTAGATCACTCATCAAAAGAGTCCATTTGTATAAACCATATTTAAATGATTTAGTTGATAGTGTGCATTATTTCATTTATTTAATCTATAAGTTAATACTGCACTATAAACAAAAGGCCGACTTAATGTTACATAGGTCTTCTTTACTAGTCAACTATTGGGTTAAGCAGAAACAAGTGTGACGATAGTGTATGCTACAAAGTTACATAACTTATATTTTTTAGACAAATTAATGTTTAGCCGTTTGTACCTATGCATAAATGTATAAACAACGAATTACAGAAATGATAAAAATCTTAGAATTTGTAGCTAATTCAAACATTGCAATGCACTTAAATTAGTTTCTTTAATTTATTCATTGAAGTTAATGCAAGTGGGTTAATCTTGTACTTGCTAGTTGGCATTAAAGCCGTTGTCTGGGCTGAATTATAAGTTACTAAATATGATTATGCCTACATTAAAACATTCAGTGCAGTATTATGCAATTAAAAAATAAATAAGTAAAAATATCCGAAAGAAACTACTCAAATAATTATAATACAGTCGGCTTTTATCGCAAAGTACTATGTACCTACCTGTATGTACGTGTAATACAAATTAGGATAACTTCTTTTATGAAGTATGTATTAGGTCACAATAATTTTTATTCCGTTGCCTACTTACCCCCTAAACATCCCTTGCTGCTAAAAAATAACAAAATCAGTGAAAGGTTTCGCCCTGTTGGCTCGTATAAAAGCGGCAAGCGATCGCGCCGCGCCTCCGATTTGTCGACATGGCGGTGCTTGCGAGATTGGTACGTTCGAATTGTTCTCAATTTGAAATTTTAAAAAAGCAATCCGAATAATTGACCGGTGTAATTTTTATTGGTATATTAACCTCTTTTTGGGATTAAAAAATAATTAGATCATTTTCTTTTTCAATTCGGTTTTTAAATTTTGATTGCTTTCTTTTGTTTATTTTGTGATTCTTTTTATGTTTTTTTTATAGTGAAAGTGTATCGGAAAGTTAATTTTTAACAGTGAATTAAGTATAACTACTTTTGTTTAGTGTGCTAATAAGTGATGTCACGGTATGGGAAATATCTAGTGCAGTGTGTTTCTTTCCGTTTGAAATTTGTGGTACAATAGACGCGATTTCAAAATCCGTAACAATATTGCTAGTACAGGTTTCAGTGTCTTTGAATTTGGTTCTAACATAATTTCAATTGCGTGACTTAATCTCGGATGTAAACTAATTAGGTATCTAATTAATTGAACTTTATATAATTTCCTACACTCTGACCTTTCCTTTGGTCAGCATGAAAACCCAATAACTAACATTTAAGGACCATATAAATACATATAGGCCTATAATGTATTCATTACGTAATGCTTATTAAATCGTACGTAAATGATTCAACAAATACTTCGTTGCAATAACCTTAAATTCCTTATCTAATAAAGCCTTAAAAGTGATAGTGTAAATAGTCTGTGGCCTGACTAGCCACTAAGGTTATCTAGTTCAGCATTGACGTAATTATGGGGGGGTTGAGAAGGACCAGCGGAGGGGGGTAAATTAGACCCTCCATATTGTTTTGAGGAAACAATTATTTTTCGTTATAGGCACAATCTCTTAACAATATCTAAGTAATTACATATTTATTATTACCTATAAGGGTTAACTGTTCCATTCGTGCGGCGACGGGTAACGATTACAAATCACTACCCTATATTTCCGGTAACCGATAGGCGGCGGTGTAACCATCATCAGCATCATTGAAGGCGTAGCTAAATACCACAGGCCGATGACGGGCAGCAGCGTCACCGGAGCGAGGAGGTACGCCCTGCGATCGCCAGCCCGCCTGCCCAGGCGATTATGGGTATACATAGCATCCAGGTGTTTGAGAAAAGTGGCAAACAAATGCGTATGTCCAGCAGTGGACTGCAATAGGCTGATGATGATGATGATTTGCCGGTAGTTTGGGTGTCGTAAGAGTCGAATAGGGGACTTCTTGAGATTTAAGCTTCAGCCAAGGGTAAACTTTACCCGCCTGGTTAGTCGGCAGACTCGGTGAAATACTTACCCGTGAAGTCGCGTTTCGGGATCAATCCTTCAAAGTCAGAACTAAGCAGCTATCATAAAAGCCAGCATGGACTGGGGTTTCCCTTTCATTTTCTTCACCACTATGATGACTTATTAATAACCATATAAGTCGTTTACTTAAGGGTTGTCTGTCTCTATAGGAGCGTCTTCTTAAACTCTGAGTTTTAAGGCCTTCATGCCATCTTCTAAAAACCAGATAAAACTAAAGTCACGATGTTGCTGGTCACGCACTTCATTTGAATAGCTTATTAAGCTCTTCGTTCTGCGTCAGCTTGAGTTTAAATACTAAATCAAGCCATGCCACGCTGGGCCACACAGTGTCACCAACACCAAACTAAGCCGAAGCTTGTACTATGGGTACTAGACAACTGATAAACATACTTAGATACTTTTTTTTTGTAAATAATAATATTATACATAGATAGCAAACACCCAGACCAATACAAACAGATATGTTCATGAACACAAATGTCTGTACTGTGCGGGGATTGAACTCACAACCCTTAGTTCTCTAGGCAGTGGTCACTACCAAATGAGCCATCGGTCCAGTCACTTAAATATCTCCTGCGTGCTTAGTTGACAAAATCGGTCGATGTGACAGAAATTCGGTCAAGAGTCTACAATGTACCGCGTAGCAACAAGTGCCTAACTGATAAGCCTTTAACTGCATATAATATATAACATTATACATTAAGTATACATGCCAGCCGGTGAATGGTCGAGCCGTGGCCTCTAAATATTTCTACTTTCCGACTTGTCCCTTTGTGCGTTGATTGTGTGACTATTTCCGCTATAGGGTGACAAGTTTCAATAGAGAAGTCGTCTCACAACTCTGTCGTCGTCCTTTATATATATAATATATGTATATGTGTATTTTATGTGATCTATTTTTATTATATGTACTTTATAATATCTATATATCTATTTAAGTATTTTTATCACTGTTTAATTTTATTTTTATCCAACTTTGCAGCACGCTACCTACAACCATTTCTGCTTAGCCCAATGGTTGACTGGTAGAGAATGCCTATGCGGCATTAAGTCCGCCTTTTGTACACTATATTTCATTTGTGCAATAAAGATTGAATAAATAAATAAATAAAAGTTTCATAACACGTTGTCACGGTTAGTTTTGATGTCTTTCATGGACACATCTTGATTTTGTTGTGTTAAAACAAAATTTTAATAGTAATTATTCTACCGAGGTTATTCCTAATTCCTAAAAATATTGGGTAATATTTTTATTATTATCCTAAGTAGATACATACATTTCAATTTTATATTAATGAAATCATGTATTGAAGAAGAAGTATTACGAAATTTCTTCGATTGTATTATTACATGAATACTCGCATTTCATAAAGTCAATTATTGTTAAGGCTGCGAAGGGCTGTCCTAAGAAAAAAACAAATTTCACTTCGGATAAGTTTTCATTGTTAATTTTTAGCTTAGAGACAAAATGACAAACCGTAGTACGAATATAATACACTGACGAATTTACCTACTATCTTAGGAAGCCTACTTTTAGCCCTTTATTTATGTAAAAACAAAGTTAAAGGTCACCTAAAACATAATCAACGTAACGCCATCAAAAAAGCAAGTAAAACAATTTGACACGTAAAGGCATCAATGCGTAAACTTACGACATTCCGGGCAGGTCCAAGTGACAAGAGATCGCGATCTGAAACAAAGATTAATTTTACTATACAATGTATTTATGTCTACTTTTAGATGCCTCTGTTCTAAGTGGGATATGACGGCTTTTTATAATAATGAACTTATTGTTATACTTATCATCTGAGATGGAACAAGCACATCGTGTTACACTTTCATAACACACAACCTTACGTAGCATAGGTATCATCTTACGACATTGTATCGATTTTTGTTGGTATTGATTATCGTGTGAAAATACAATATTTTTCTTATTTGACCTTGCTTAAACATTTTATTTAAATCGCATTTATAAATTCCCTTCATTCGTTAAATAGATTGTAATTTGTAACACAATTTCTTTACCAATAATTAATTATACCGGTTGTTTAATTAAAAAAACAACATGAAATACGAATATTTACATGTATCAAATACCTGTACATAACTTTTCATCCAAAATTTACTATTATTCTGTTCAATTGTTACGCCATTACTTAACAATTGGACAGCAACAATTTTTTAAAATACACATTATACCTAGTTTACGTAAGTCACAAACGGCCAATCGTAGTGTCAAGGGCACCTGTGGTTGTTTCACGGATTAGCCAATTCGTAACTGGACCATTTCTTATTGGACAATGTTTTATGAACACTTTGTATAAGGTTCAAACAACGAGATATCATACAAATATCGGAGAAAATTACAAAAGAAACATTGCCGGTGTAAACGGTTGTGCCTTTTTGGTGTAACTCGTGTAATTTCATTATTATTTCTGTGATACTACACTGACGTAATACAGTATTTGTAACTAGTATGGAAGGTAGTTGTCATGCTTTCATGTTTTAAATATTTTCCTTCCAAATGACAGCTGTATTAGAAATGGCAAATATTAAGCAACATGCTTTTATGTTCAGGTCAAATAAATTATCCACACGCTCCCGCGTATCTAGATTTCAATATGAGTATTGTGTAGGCGGTTGACGATCTTCTACTCGTAAATTGTACCTATAAATTAAATAATATTATTTGTTTAAGACAGGATCCAAAATTGACCTTTAACTTCTTCTACCTAAACTCCTAAATTGACTATTTAAGGCATACTTCCTTATTAACTTACAAATGTTTACTGATCCATATAATCCTTAGTTTTAAATAGATCTAACGTCCTTGGAATACTAACATTTGACCTGAATTTAAAAAAGAAACGCAACAGTGCTCGTATCAAAAGGTTACAAATCCATTGACAAACACATAAATTCACTAAATACCTAGTAAATGTCTACAATAAAATAGTTTCCCAATAAATCTGTCGCGCTTGCTTTGTAGAACTTAGAGGGCTTTGTAAATAAATCTATTCAGAAGCCTATCCCATATAATTTGGAACGATCCTCTTTTGATATTACAATATTTATTGTTAGGTAGATACATCTATGCTACGATGTTAGGGTTGGGTCGGCATAGCGTTGGCAACCGACAGGTAACTGACCAGTTACTTGCCCGTTGTCACAGCGACTTGGGCTTCTCTTTCGCTTTCCATCAGGCGTAGGGAAGCCATTATGTCGAGCTTCTATAAAAAAAAAAGTATATAAATGAAGTACTGAAACAATTCTATGATAATTGTACCCAAACGTCCACAGCTGGACATAGGATATGATTCGCCTTAGTCACCACACTAGGCTGGCGGGTTGGTGACCGCAATTGGTTTGTTTATACTCAGGTAAACGCTTCTGCCCGTACCTCTGGTGGAGTATCTTGTCAGCAGCAAAATTTATGTCACGTGTATCTCTATCTATCTAGAAGAAACATCAATCTAATCTTAAGTAGTTTGTACGGGTCGATTTCCGCATCTCAACGACTGAGCGACTAATTTGCGTGGAGTAACTCAACTTCTTTCCAAATTATGCTATGCTTGTCGTTAATTGTTCTATCCATAAAAACATTTTCCTTAACGTTTCCCCATTTCGAACGTATGCAGGCTAAATTGTGTGTCGAAAGCGTCACGCACGCCTGCCTTACCTATGTCACACAATACAGATAGAGTTACAACGGGTATCGGGAGTCGCAATGTCTCATTACAGGATGGTGATGTGTCATTTCATAGTAAAGTAGGTCGCTTACTTTAGCGATCAGTTGAAGCGAGTTTACACATAGGTATACATACGATCTACCAATAGTATTTGCTGTAACTAGGACGTCGTCTGTACTTCTGCGGGGCTATTCACAAATGCGTTTACAAATGGAAAAATCTCCCTCGGAAACTTTGTCACCGTTCATTCAAATTTGGCATTAGTCAAGTACTACGTATTCAAAGTGACCGAATCTGAGCGGAAATATGCATTGTGAATAGCTCCTGGTATGAGATACTGATTATAAAGTAAAAAATCTTGTCCAGTATTGGTATTATAACATTTTGACTTTGTTTCCCTAAAGGCAAAATTTTGCGGAATATTGACTACATTCTGTACGCTACATTCTGTTCGATTACCAATGTTTTTTTTTCTCATAATCTTAGTTTCTTACTTAGGTAAATGCATGGTCCAAGAATTTTATTGCGTTCTTTTTATCCCATAGTGGGGTTTAGTGGTATCAAATCACTGACATATAATTACGATAGAGAATTATACAACATAACCTACTTGCTTACTATATACTTTTCCATATTTACCTTAGGTATATTAATATTGCCAATCTATCTTTGCAAATTGATAGTGAAGTGATATTTTAATGGGATCCCGCTATTTACCTACATAAATGCCTTTTACCTCGCGAGGTAATCAAGCACTGGTTACTGACCATTAGTCTTTAGAACATCGGTTATTTATGGCTTCAAACGATGATCATTTCACTATAGGATTTCGTAATGTATCATATTATGATATTAAATCCTTATTTCTCTGATGAGGATTTTTATTTGTGACTTGTAATCTTGAAAACGTCACAGTTATTTATAAAGACTTGTATTTGACCGTGACATCACTGTCTGTAATGGCAGCAAAGGCTCATTTTCATTGGTATCAACCAATGAAATATACTTATTTACATGCGACCCATCATTGTTTCGGATGTACATCAACTTTTCGCTCCAAGCCACCCTCACCTGCTCGTGGTGCATCTTGCCGAATAACAAACGAATCTTTGGCAACCAACTGGTGGCAGAATAACCGTCACAGTTCAAGGCGTAGGTAAATACCATAAGGCGATGACGAGTAGCAGCGTCGCCGAAGCGAGGAGCTACGCCCTGCGATCGCCTACCCGTCTGCTCAGCGTGGCGAATATGGATCAAGCATCCAGATGTTTGACTAAAGTGATGAACAACTGGAGAGACCTAAGTCCAGCAGTGGACTGCGATAGGCTGATGATGGAATCAATGATGTAACTAATTAGTAATTTTTCCGTTTCCAGGTGGCGTTATCATTAGTGGCGTGCGCTTGCGCACAGTACGACGAGGAGCGCTCGCCGCGGTACATCGCCTCGGAGCCTAAGGTCACGTCTACCCCCGTGCCTATCCTCAAGCAAATTAACAGGTAACATGGTCATGTCATCATGTAAAAAAGGTTTCGTACATAAAAAATGTGCTGGACACCTTACATCGCCGCCTTGGTCTCAGTAAGGTTTTCCCTTGAGTACCTGGGTTCTGGCGTCTCCCAGAAATCCCAGACACCCGAGTCAATTTAGAAAAGTATTTTAGTATGACTCAGGTGTTCTTAACTAAATCAACCCGACCGGGAATAGAACCCAGAACCTCCGGTCCGTGCGCGCGCCATTGAGGCCATCCATCATTTTTTGATGTAGCTACAAATGAACGAATTTCAGATTATACCTTTAGTTGGGCTATAAGACCAGCCATATTTCATGATTCTAGGTCTATAGGAAAACTACGGTTTTGATTTCTCAGCGAAATTTTACTTAAATGTAGTTTGTTTTTATTAACAGTTTCACGAAACCGTAGTAAGTCCAATTCGTAGCATAGTTTTAGTTTAAGTGTTATGTAAATTTTGTTACTGTGAATAATCACTTTGATGATTCAATGTTCAGCCATGAGAAAATGACCATGTTCGTATAATACCAGTTCAGATATCTCTATATCTTCTCCAAGCGTAATATAGGTAGCCTGTAGTAATAATAGGCCTACGTCTGTAAGTTACACCCACTCCGGCGCATGGATCTATAGCTAGCTATTACCAAACCGGAGCACTTAGGAAACGACTGGTCCTACTTGAGTTTCTTGAACTGATAACAAAATTCTAGCCGTTCGAAGGTGCTTTGTGAAGTAATTAGTTGGTTAAAGGACAAAATGTCCGGTTTGACGGCTGTTGAGTAAGTAATGTAAAGCAAAACGAAAAAAATGTGGCATTTTAGGCCTAGTTCCATATTGAGCGTTGCTGCAATTTTATCTATTGGACAGTTGTAATTTTTAAAAGTAACCCAGGTCTGGTTTATCCACTTGCTGATAAAGTCTTAGATAATCTAATTATAGCTTATCTATTAGATTAACAAGCTATATTAGCACTATGCGTCCGCCCGCGACATTAAATAGGTATACTAGCTGCAAGCTGCGGTTTTCCCTACGTTTACATTGGGGAAAATATTATTATAAATTTTAGTCTATGTGTTAATAGGTACTATGTATTAGATCCTGTATTGAAAAATTTCATTCAAATCCGTTCAGTAGATTTCGCGTGAAAGACTAACAAACATCCACCCATCTATTCAAACAAACTTTCGCGTTTGTAACATTTAGTAAGTAGTACATAGTAATACTAGAAATATAGTATGTAGTAGCGTGTAATAAGACCCTGTATAATATCAGTCGCACAGAGAATAGTATGTAGTTACCTTTTAAGAATCTTTTGATTTATTGCAGTCGCCAAGTATCTTTCCTTCCAAACAACTTGGAACCATTGAAATTACATACCAGATTCTGTTCAAATACAGCAAAAAAAATATTTTTAGTGGTTTTAAATGAAGGAATGCGGAAATGAGTGCAACATGCCAAGGCAAGAATGTGATTAAATTTTACACCTATGTACTTCCTGTCTTTTAACTTGTATGTACAGTTATTATTTTATTGCTTTAGTTTTATTACGAAATTAATATGAAGAAAATATTGTTGTTAAGTGCGTGTTCGTTTCTTGTCAAAACTCATTAATCTGTATTATAGCAACTTCACTAACGTAGTACACTTGATAAATGATCACTGTTAATACAATAACATTATGGCGGTGATTCAATTCCTATTAGTTAGGTATTGATTGATCATAAGATAACGACAGACATGTGTTCTTCTAAACCATGAGTATGTTCTCAACCTATCGGTGACGTCTTCATTATAGCATTTGGAGGGGTGAAGGTTTACTAAAGTAAACGAAATGAAGGGAAAAAATATTTCTAGTATCTCTCCTTTTCCGTAAGTGTTAAAAAGCGCACCTAAATTTCATTCAGGTCACGCCCAACCTACTTGTACCTATTTTTTTTTGCCACTAAACAGCTATCGTTTCGAAATCGTATCTATTGTTAGGTGTCCTTGTATCTCCTAGGCTAGGTTCTGACAAAATATTCGCTACGTGCCAAACCGCCTTGGGATTGGACTAGATACAAATATGCGCCTTTTAGTGATTATAGTGATTCTGCAGTGAATGCGAATTTAAGTTATGGAATTATGAAACTTGTATAAAGCTCGCTATTTATTATCTTTTGTATTTAGGTTGTAATTTTGTAGTTAAGTAGGTACCTACTGAGCACTTTTCAGGACAGTTTGACATTGTACGAACTTTACTGCTAATTCGAAACAGATAAATTAGTGGCTATTACTTTAAATTTATATACGCTAAACTTATTGTACATGTTTTAATCTTTGTGATTTGCTTATAAAATGCCCCTAATTGAATTCCCGTATTTGATATCGTTCTGTGTTGACCTGAAAGACAATTTTTATAAGCCATAAACATGATAATATTTTACCGGATAAGCTATTTATTTACTAAAGCTTCTTTTATTTCACTCTTACAATCCGGTTAGACAATATTGTTTTAACCAGGGAGAGTTTGTCCAGATCCAACGGCTGTGGCGGAAGCACTTGGATAGATCACCAGCAACTTCAAGCTGCTACTGAGTGATTTGGGGATAGTAATAGATAGGACCAATGTTATTGATTTAATTATTATTTAATTATTCGCGATTTTGTTCCAGACATAATGAGGATGGTTCCTACACATACGGCTACGAAGCGGCCGATGGCTCCTTCAAAATTGAGACCAAGTCTCCCACCGGCGAAGTGAAGGGCAAATACGGATACAAGGATGACACTGGCAAGGTAATTAATAAAGAATTAATTCAGAGCCATAACTATAATTAAATGCATATCTATATTTATAAAATACTCTACTATATATTTTTCAATTTTGCTTGGTTAAAAACCCGCATAATTGAAATGTTTTCCCTTTTTAAAAGGAGATAATTTTAAATTAAAAAACAAAATAATAATAAAAATCTTTATTGGAACATTTCAAAAATTAGCACAGTAGCAAACGGTGTATGATAATATCCGCAATAGTGCGAAACTGTGTCGCGGTTATTAACGCCCACCTCCTGATTAGATGGATTAATATTCCAAACAAAGTTACATCGCAAAGAATACAATACAAAAATACTGAAGTTAAGAACAATTATAATTATGATTATGGATAATTTATTAGCATTCTAATTTAAATTAATTAAATTAATGTTTGTTTTTCTGTATACAAAACTATGATGAGTATGTGTATGTATGAATGTGTGTGTGTGTGTGTATGAATATATGAGTATAAGTATGTGTATGAATGTGTGTGTATGTGTATGAATGTGTGAGTATTCATTATTATTAATTAATACTCACACATTCATAATTATTAGTATTAATTATTAATTAGAAATGTAAAAGAATTTTTTTAAGGGGGTTCTTACGGTGTATCTGATTCTTGGCTTTGAAATTTCGACACCATGAGGAAAATGTTGAATGAAACTATGAAAGTTTTAATCAAAAGTTTTGAAATAGTTACAAGACAATTTTTTCGTCGGTAATGCCTTTACGCATACTTCATGGCCTTGGGTACGGGACGCCTGGCTTATGTGGGACTCACTCATATTTTTTATTTTTTTTTTTTATTTTTTTATTTTATAATAGCTCGACATAATGGCTTCCCTACGCCTGATGGTAAGCGAAAGAGAAGCCCAAATCGCTGTGACAACTGGCAAGTAACCGGTTAGTAACCTGTCAGTTGCCACTGCCATGCCGGCCCAACCCTAGCCCCCACGAGCTCCAGAGACCCTACTCACCAGCAGAAACACGACCCGGAAGTCATTTGGCTGCGGTATTCTATAGGGTGGAGGTCCTTCCCCGGACGGGCGGCTCAATTCGAGCGAAGATTCGCTATGCCCTACCTCTCTTAATATCTAGTGGAGGGAGAATATCCACTAAAGTCGACCGTGGTCCTCTACAAGTGCTCGGTTTGAGGGAGGTCGGAATGTCTTGTACTACAAAAGCCCTTTTGGTTCTTACGACAGACAGGAATACTTCGATAGTGTTCTAAGTTTAAGGTACCTACTTACTCACGCCTCGTTCTAAATGTCCCATGGCATCGGTAGGAAGAAACAAGTACATGTGCCGACAATGACTCTTTCAAAGCTGCCAGTACTTATGTACTATGTAGTAAATAAGGCTTATCACATAAGTACCTACTTGCTCACGCCTCGTTCTAAGGGTCCCATGACAGCGGTAAGAAGAATGAGTACATGTGCCGGCAATGACCTTTTCAAAGCTGTTGGTACTTATGTACTAAGTATGTAGTAAATAAGACTTATCATATGTTTCATCGTACTTCCAGTTGCGAGTGATCGAGTACGGAGCCAACAAGTATGGCTTCCAGCCTGCCGGAGAGGGCATCACCGTCGCGCCGCCGACACTCGTCGACGAGTCCACCAGGGAGCCTCCGCAGAAATCACAGGTATGCCACTCATCATCATCATCATCTGCCTATAGATTAGTCACACTACAGAGAGTAGGCCTGGAAGCCTTTTTTTAATAGTCGCACAGTATAGTGGCCTCCAGTTGCCTGATGGAAAGAGAGGCCCAAGTCACTGCGGTAACCAAAAATGACTCATAACTTTTAAAAACTAAAATATTTAGTCAATTGTAGAAAAGTTATTAAATTTTTCTGATATTAACAAACCTTAAACAAATAAAGAATTATATAGAAATAGTTGCTCATAGTCTTCATCCATTTCCCAGGGCGGCCGTTCCCAATACCGTGCGCCTGCGCAGCCCCAAGCTCAGTCCGTAGACTACGACTACGACGAGCCCGCGCCGCCGCCGCGCCCCGCGCCCGCCTACCGCGCGCCGCAGCCGCAACCCCGCCCGCAACCGCGCCCGCAACCACAACCGCAGTACCGCCCGCAACCGCAACCACAGCAGCAGTACCGGCCCGCGCCGCAGCAGCAGTATAGGCCTGCGCCTCAGTCGTCTGGACCTACTCCGCCTAAGGTGTGTAGCCACACATCTTTAGGTATTGTGTGATAGCCACAGTACCGCCCGCAAACGCAAGCGCAACAGCAATACCGGCCCGCACCGTAGCAGTATTACAGGCCTGCGCCGTAGTCATCTGGACCTACTCCGCCTAAGTTATTAGTCACAGATCTATATGTTTTATCGTTCAGAATCACCTCACTCCATCTGATGTTAAGGTATAATACCAAATAGCAAAAAATTGCCGCTGCCGCATTTTGGCTATGTATAACGTGTACTTATTTACAAAAAAATGTTAGTAAGCTTATCAATTGTATAGTACCCATAGTACAAGCTTCGGTTTAGTTTGGGTCTAGATGGCGCTATGTGGCCCAGCGTGACTTGGATATTGCAATCCTCCACCCAAAGATTACCTAGAAGCAATCTAATGACCGTCTAAATCCTCCTTAATCCCTCTAGCCTACATTCTTCGCGGGCGCCGCGCCGGCTCCGCCGCAGGACAACAGCAACTTCTTCAGCCCCGAGCCGCAGCAGAGGCAGTTCAAGCAGCAGCAGGACTTCAGGCCCGCGCCGCAGTTCGCGCCAAAGCCTCAGATCGAGTACTCGCAGAACTTCGCCCCCGCGCCTCCTCAGCCCCACTTCCAACAGGTAACCACATACAAATTTTTTTTTTTTTTTAGTAGCGCGACATAATGGCTGCCCTACGCCTGATGGATAGCGAAAGAGCTAGTTACCTATCATTCGCCACCGACATGCCGGCCCAATCCTAATAATACTATATCCAATCCTAATATATAAGGACTGGCTCGGTGGCTCAATTGGTAGTGACTCCTGCCTTCTGAACCAAGGGTCGTGGGTTCGATTCCCACCCGGGACAAACATTCGTGTGATAAACACTTGTGTTTGTTCCGTGTCTGGGTGTTAATATTTGTATTTAAGTATTTATTTGTGGTACCTTCGTTGTTCTGATACCCATAACACAAGTGCTTACGCTACTTACTTTGGGATCGGAGCAATGTATGTGATGTTGTCTAATATAATATTAATATTTATATTTAGGCACCTGAGTTAATCACCTAGGTGATTAGACCCCCGCAAAAATTTTACAGTAGCGTACCTTAAGGCACCTGGCCAGGGGATTAAAGTCGACTGCAAATAAAATGAATTTCCTAGTTCACTTAAGTCACCTGCGATTGTTTGACGATTTTTATGTGAGAATAGTACTAGGAGTACATGAAAGGGGGGGTACCGGAGGCAGAAGTGGTTTCATAGCGATCGCCACTCGCGCGCGGCGATGGTGGACGATCTTTCATCGCACAGATTATTCTACTTACATTTCCTAGTTTCAGAACCGATGAACAAGTGAGCCACGATTATTTCCAATCCCATTTCCACCAGGATTCGGAAGCATTCTCGCATATTGATTTAAAGTCCTTCGTTTTAGCGTCGTTTAACAAAATTAAATTTAGCAAAGTTATCTCAAATTAGGTATCGTCTACAGTGTTTTCTTCTACTCATTTTTAACTAGAAGGGTATGCATCAGAAACCCTTCCTCCGTCTCCAGGGCGTGATGTATGGAACTTACCTACCAAAATGTGAGGACATACCCACTAAACCTCTGTTCTTCCTCCCAGAACCAGTACAACCAGCCCAGGAGCCAGCCGTTCTCGATGTTGGACCAGCTGCTGAAAGAGTACTCTCTGCCGCAGGGCGGCGCCGCGCCGCTGCACGACATCACCTTCGGCTCCTACTAGTCTAAGCGCATCTCACTCCTTGTAAATATGTAGCATACTTTTTATATTAAAGAAACTAAGTTACATTTGTGTCGTTTTCTTTTCTTGTAATATTTCTTTGCGTACTAAAAAGATTATACCTAACTCCTATACAAAGCGTGAAGAAGTAAGTAAGTTTAAGAGAGGTAGGGCATAGCGAATCTTTGCTCGAATTGAGCCGCCCGTCCGGGGAAGGACCTCCACCCTATAGAATACCGCAGTCAAATGACCTCCTGTTTCTGCCGGTGAGTAGGGTTTCCAGAGCTCGTGGGGGGTTAGGGTTGGGCCGGCATGGCGGTGGCAACTGACAAGTAACTGACCAGTTACTTGCCCGTTGTCACAGCGATTTGGGCTTCTCTTTCGCTTTCCATCAGGCGTAGGGAAGCCATTATGTCGAGCCACTATAAAAAAAAAATATACCTAACTCCTATACGAAGCGTGAAGAAGTATCTTGCGGACCAGCTTAGTGGTGGTAATAGACTGGAAACTGAGGTTTTCCATCCATTGTCAGAGCGACTTGGGCTTCCTTTCCAGCTTTTCATTATGTAAAGGGAAGCCATTATGCTGAGCGAAATAAAAACAACTCAGGAGCAGACGGACTGGCACGTTGGGCAATAGACGTAGACTAGTAGACTAGTGACGTCATACTTTCAGGATCTATTGATACATTCTATTGTAATATCTATTGATAGGTTGATGGTACACCAGACGCATGATTTTGGTTGGGTAACCTACTTAGGTCAAAATCGGTAGAACTAGGAATATGAAACGTTTATGAAGGAAGAAAGGTGCGTATAGACGCACTGCTAGTTTACAGTGTTTTGTAATTACCTACTTATCGTTAGATTATCTTCAGTCCGATATACTTATATGAACACTTGAAGGCAACAAATTTGATATCATCGGAATGACATTTCTCGGTAAAATAGAAAAGTGTAAGCACTACTTCTCTGTATAAGAAAGATGTCCTCTTATGATGACATCGAGTAACGTGTACAGGATGATGTAGGAAAGTAACTATGACGCAGTTACAGGGGGTAACTATAGTTTTTATTATAATGACCAGAAGATGCGGACCTAACCAAGATCGAACGCTGAAACAAAGTTCACTGCAATTGTCCGAGTTAACTATATAACAAGAAGAGGATTATTTCCGTGCGGTGACGGAAAAGTATATAAATCACCAGCCCAGTAGGAGCAGTAAGAGTCGGTTAGGGTTTGATAAGATTGAGTTCTTTACGTTTCAGCCGGTGGTGGGTTTTACACGTCTAGGTGACGATTATTGTACCTACACGCGGTGAAACGTCCCTGAAGTTACTACGGTCGTATTTCGGGATCAGTCGGTGTATAGTCAGAATAATCTTATGTACCAGCAGGGATGTCAGGGAGCGACCTATCACCTTTTCGCTCCAAGCCATCCTCACCTGCCCGTGGTGCATCCTGCCGAACAACAAACGAGGCTCTGGCAAACCGACTGGTGGCGGTAAAGCCATCACGCTAGAAGGCGTAGCTAAATACCACAGGCCGATGACGGGCAGCAGCGTCACCGGAGCAAGAAGCTACGCCCTGTGATCGCCAACCCGCCTGCCCTGTGTGGCGATTATGGGTATATCCTCCGGAAGTTTGCCCTAGGTGGCGAACAACTGGAGAGGCCTATGTCCAACAGTGGACTGCAATAGGCTGATGATGATGACGAGCATGGGCGGTGGCAAATACTAAATTGATTGGTTTGGTTACCTGTCAGATTTGGGCAACTCTTTCGCTTTTCATTGGTAGACGGGATGCCAATATGCAACTATAGAAAACGGCCAAGTGCGAGTTGGACTCACGACGCGCACGAATGATTCCGTACCAATATGGGGCTAAAATAGGCAAATAATTTAGATTTTTTGTATGGGAGCCCCCCTTAAGTAAATATTTGGTTTATTTTTAGCAATTGTTGTTATAGTGGCAACAGAACTAAATATAATAATATCACGGTTCTTGAGTTGACAGACGAACAGACAGACAGACATCGAAGTCTTAGTAATAGGGTCCCGTTTTAACCCTTTGGGTACGGAACCCTAAAAAGAAGAGAACCGATCTATCTCCTCCTGTCCCCTAATAATCCAAAAAGCCTTTTAAAATTCCACCAACCAAGTTTAGTCTACGCTACCTAAGACTCCGTAACTCTTGTGCAATCTTCTAATAACGCACTAGTATTGTTACATGTTTTTAGCATCAGGCCGTGGGACATTCTCCCAGCGCTCATAATACACATGGGAAATATATCGTATGCACCACATTTTCCCAAGTCATTGCGTAATACAATAGGAACTGGCTGAAGTGACCTTAATGCCGTATGTCTGTGTTAAGTAGCGAATAGGTCTCGATTGGATGTAATTACTTTTGCATACGATTGTCAGGTTGATAAATTGAGATATACGAAATTTGCATGAGGTAATGCAATCTATTAGATCAACAGTTTATCTGAACGATGTCTGCTTTTTTGGTCTGATGGTTCATTTGGTGGTGGTCAAGTGTTGCGGAGGTCTGATGGCAGTCGCTCTGTGTAAACGCTTAGCCCTCGCCAAATCTCTCAGTTTGGGAAGCCGACCCTGAGACAATCGGTAAAAAGGCTAGGATGGATGGTTCATTTGGTGGCGATCTTAATTTCTTAACTGTGGATTGTGGTTACAATTCATTTTGAACATTTGTGTGATAAACATTCTTATTGGTTCTGTATCTGGACACCTAAAACTGAGATTTTTATTACCACTAGGGCCCACAAACACCGCAGCCTATGAACGCTTGCAACACTAGGGGCATCGTGTGCGCTTTGCCGACCCTTTTAAGAACCTATTTAGGTAAATAGGTTCTTAAGAGGGTCGTACTTTTACTAAAAGTGCTTCATACTGTATTTGTATGTGAAAACCTCATTAGCCGAGGATCAAACCCGGAAACTTATTAGTGCAGTCGGAATACGTATCTCATATGCTTTTTTTTAGACATTTATTATAATAGAATATTGTTATGATACAACCCATAAATAAGCGAATCAGGAAAGCCATTAATGCGTCATGGTTCCTATTGTTTATATTTGTTTTATAATATTTATTTGCATTGAATGTTGTATAATTTTCCCAACGTTTTCTATGGAAGGAAACATACGTATTAAATTATTATTTCCGCGTCTATCTTATTGGTGTAAAAATGTGTGATGTAATGCCGCTTGAAAATTATTTACTTTCCACAATTTTGAGTACATGCCCTGCCCATACATATAAGGTAAAAGACGTTTATGGGAACATCCTTGACAACCAGACCTATCGGTCGATGATATCCCTCGATGAAAGAAGCATGGGCCACCGTCGGTATATAGTTTCCTCAATACTGACCATTTTCGATCGATGTCCATCAATTATTGCTTCTTGCATCGATCGACGGTCGATCGATTGATCTGGTAACATCCTAAGTTGCCTAAATCTCAGTCAATCGTAAATGTGTGCGATTCCACAATCCCCGTCTGAGACAGGTAACAAATGTACCTACGAACAAACACGTTTTATCTTCTGTTGTAACTAAAGACCAATTCACTGGAAGCTTTTCTTTGGCTTTATCACCCTTGTTCAGGGTAGGGTCCAGATTCTCGTGGAGGACATACAAACTGGTGATGATTAGATCCGTTAACAGATCATGAGTAAATTGTACCTACTTGACAACAACTGTATACATACATTTAGAATGAGATGAAAACGGGGTCTGGCAATAGTCATGGGGCCGTCGCCCCTATCTATTGGATTCATTTGCTGCATTTATACTTAGTAAAGGTTGCCGTCCAACGTGCTTATGAGACCCTAGATCTATTTTCTTAATGGTAATCCTCTGAATTTCGGCCATAGCAGCCAATCTTCACAGTGAATAGCCAAATAGGTACGCAGGAGAAATTAACTCAGTCTCCGTTCATTCACTCCCAAAATCCGATTAGACGATGGTCCATCATTCAGTTCACTTACTTAGCAACGCCTGACATATTTTCCGCTCATTTCACAAACCGTATTTTTATCATAACAGTTAGACACAAGTTATGACTTATCCGGTACTTAAGTTAATTGTGGCCTGTTTGCTCACCCTTTACGCGTTCTCTTTGCCCAAGATGCGTGTCTGTGAAGGCTGTCTATTGTCATAGTATGCTAAACGAATGTAGTGGGCACAGTTGACATCTGTGGATGACATTTGATGACCGAGCGGCTGCTAACGGAAGGCCCTGGCATACGAAATACATCTTTTGGTTGAAGCATTGCCCTTTTAGTTTGATGAATGGGTTCTGATTTTATTATGTACCTAGTTGATCTTGATGTCTTTATCTGTGCGTTGGAGGATATTGAAAAATGATGCTTAAAGTTATTAAAATTAGATACAGACTACTGTAATAAAGTCTGATACCTATTTTATTAGTTGGCAGATATGGGGTTGATCAAAATGTCTCATTTAGTTTTAGGTAGGTATTTCCTCTATAAATCATGAGTGAATTGTATCTATTTGACAAGAACTGTATACTTTGCCTAGTTGGAAGTAAACTTTATGGTGTGTAATAAAACAAATCTATCTTTGACTTTTGTAGTCAGTCATATTACCTTTTTCAACTTTCTCCGGCAATTGAATAATCAACCCGCGTGTTTCAGAAATTTTGATGAAATTAATTTTTTTTAAGCTGATGATGAATAGACGATCGTATGATATGATATGATAATGATGTTGACATAATAATGACGCAAAGGTAGTTGTTATTATATTTTTATCTCCTTTCCTTGGACTCGAAAACAAATTGATTTCAATTTATTTAGTGGGTGGGCGTGTTGGTTTGACTTATAATTCCATATAGATAGATACAATAAGTACGTTAAAATGGGTACATCAGTCTTAAGTCGTACACAATAAAGGTACTTATGTTTCACTTGTGATTTGAGGTTTACTGTACCAAAACAATCACAGACCGGGCCGCGCCAAATAAGATATCAATCTATGTCAAATGTTATGAAGTATGTAGGTATATCGCGAATTTTATTCAACAATGGACCTGTCCGTGTGAAAAATAATCAGTTTAATGACACAGTTTTTGTATGAATGCGTTAGTAAAGTGTTTTTATGCGATTGGGTAACGTGTAAATTTTAGCTAAATAGATTCATAGCGTATGTGTCCACTTTGAGAAAGATTTGGTAATGACGATGACATACATCGGTGGTGCATTGTGTAAGGTAAGTACCTTAAAACACGGATGGTCCGACGGTTCATTATTCGATTTCCGGTCGGATCAATTTAAGAATCGAAATTTCTTTATTATTTCACCTACTCGTTGTTCAATTAAATATCTGAATTCGAATTGGTTATGTAGCATTGTCTTTTAGCATTTAATTTCGAGATTATGGTTGAATGATCTAGAAAAACTGCCCATGCAGAGTATAGGAGCTTTACAGGGGTGGGTTTTTTTAGGGTTCCGTTCCAAAATGGCAAAAACGGGACCCTTATAGATTCGTCATGTCTGTCTGTCTGTCTGTCTGTCTGTCTGTCTGTCTGTCTGTCTGTCTGTCCGTCCGTATGTCACAGCCAGTTTATTCCGAAACTATAAGAGCTACATTATTGAAACTTGGTACGTAGATGTATTCTGTGAACCGCATTAAGATTTTAAAATAAAATCAGAAAAAAATCCAAAATTTTTGGGGTTCCCCATACATAGAACTGAAACTGAAAAAAAAAATTTTCATCGAACCTATACGTGTGGGGTATCTATGGATAGGTATTTGAAAATAATGTTGAGGTTACTAACACCATTTTTTTCTAAACTGAATAGTTTACGCGAGAGACTCTTCCAAAGTGGTAAAATGAGTGTCCCCCCCCCCGTAACTTCTAAAATATGGGCATGATAAAACTGAAAAAAATATATCATGTGTATCACTATGAAAACTACTAACGAAATTTGGTTTGAATCAAATCTAGCCAGTAGTTTTTTTTTTAAACGTCATAAATCAAATTACCTAATTTTTTCATTTAATTAACTCCAATATAATAAAACGTAAAGAAAAACATTTATTTAGCTGTATAGTGGTACGGAACCCTACGTGCGAGAGTCCGACTCGCACTTGGCCGGTTTTTTTTATATTATCACGTGCAAAATGACTGCGTCCTGCCTGATATAAACAGACAACAAAGTTCAAAAAGATGTAACCAATCCTTATCATGTCTAGTTAGTAAAACACGGTTCGATCATACTATGACGGTCTGCTTAAGTGTAGCTTCACGCCCTGATTAAAAGACTCAAGACTATAAGAAGAAGGGAACACATGTGTTTACGCCTAGGACTGGTATTGTTACTATGTCTTATCGTATCTGCATTAGAAACTTTGTTAAAGGACAATACAATGTTGTATTGAACACAATCAAACAGCATTTATATAGGTATAAAACACATTCATTACTACAAAAAAATATGTACAATACAGTTGATAACTCTAAAAATTTAAAATATCACTTGAATAAATTAAACCAATTATTACCTTAATGCCCTTGCATAGCGGGTCTTTTGCTCTGGTCCATAGATCCTTCTTCTCCCAGGATCTGCACGTTTCTGACCTGCTTTCTAGGTGGGGCTGCGGTGGTGAGCTCGGTAGGGGGCGCCGGAGTCGGCATGAAGTCAGGGTTGATGGCCAGCATCAGCATCTTGAGTAGCAAGGCCTCTCTCACATCAGCCGGCAAATATTCCGGAGACTCCTCAATGTGGTTGGAAGAAGAACCAGCAGTATCGTAGGGTCTACTGTACAAACGTCTTCGTGGAACATACCGTTGACTCTCATATTGGGGATTCTCATAGTTATTCACCTGATTGGAATAGGAATCTTGCTGTCTGTACTGCTGCTCATATCTGTAGTCGTATCTATCGTCATCCTGGTACTGACGGTGCATATTATATCTGCTGAAGTACTGAGGCTCTCTGTACAAGAGAGTTGGCTGATACGGCGGACCAGGAGCAACGAGCTGGTCCATCAAGGCCTGCAGTCTGTTCTGGCGGTAAATGAGAACTTGAAGCAAGCGTTTTAAGTCTCTTGTACTCACTGGCGCTGATATGGAGGTCATCTCGTCGATGGGTTCGTGTCGAGGCTGGTAGACTGGTTGAGGTTGAGGCGCCGGTCTATAAGGGTTGACAAACCTCGCCTGGTAGCCATGTATGGGTACTCCTCTCTCGTCCACTGGTACCGGTATAATCCTAGTTACTGGCCTAATGTCGTAAGGTTGAACTGTCACTGGTTCTGCAGTAGTCGCTTTGGTTTGAGGAGGGGGCGATGTATCCTTTATGAACTGCGGCTCCAGTACTTTGTTCGGGTATTCGTAGTGGAGAAAGGGCCGCTGGTTCCCAATAGGCACTGGCGCACCAGGGTTGTCCTTCAAATACTCGTTCGTACGGAACTGGACAGCGGCAGTTGGTCGCCTATAAATGGGCTGCTGGTGGTACAATCGTTCGTCAATTTCACGGTCTGGTATATGAATCACTGGCACTGGGTTTGATGTCACTACGTTTTCGTGGGTGAAGACGCGACCTGTGCTGGCTTCGACTGTGGTCTCCTGCTCTTGTATCGGGCTTTCCTGGTACTGCTGCTGTATCTTCTGTCTGGCGGCAACTAAGGAGTGGATTGGCACCAGTCTTGGGCGAGGAGTTGTTGTTGTGAATAGAGGCCGGACAGTTCCAAGGGAGAGGTGACTGCCATATACGTCAGTGGAATCATCTCCGACGGATTGCTGCAAACTAATCATATGCGGATTAGGACTTGTTCCAGTCAGTTCTCGTCGAATGGTATTAGCCTTACTGGGATCACTGTCTGCTTTCTCGTTCATATGCTCGTACACCGGCTTGATAGTAGGCACTTTTGTGGTCGTTTGTTTAGGTATCAAGTCATCCTTTACTGGCGCAGGCATAGGCTTCAGAATCTGAGTACGAGTTTTGGTACTGTCTTCCGATTTGGGTTTATACAAGTTCAATATGTTGCTTGTAGTCTCCTCTGGTTTTTGTTTCTCTGTTGTCGTTTCAACAAAGTTCGTGGTGGATCTTGTCGAAGCTGTTATGGGCCTTCTTCTTGGTATAGGCTGGATCACTGTACCTCTGGTTGTGTAACTGGTTCTAGTTGGATATACTATAGTGGCTAAAGGTCTTCGTGTGGTCGATGACACTGTTTTGTTCACTCGCACCACCATCATCGGAGTACTAGGAGTGGTTGTTGTTGTCACCGGTACAGGTGTCACAGGGGTACTGTCACTCGAAGAGGAATACGTCACACGCTTAATTTCTCCATCCTGGTCAATGTATCCGAAGGTGCCCTTCACGTTGCCCAGAACGTCTCTGCTCTCAATTTTGAAGGTCCCATCGTCGGCCTCATATCCGATAGTGTACGAGCCATCCTCGTTGAGTCTTCGGATCTGCTTGACGATTTCCACTTTCGTCGGGTCAGCGGTCTCGCTGGCCTTCAGGATCTCTTTGGTGCTGTTGGTGTTCGCGGGTTCGAGTTCCGCGGTGGCATCTTTGGTGGAGTTGGTGGCGGCGGCGAGGGTGAGGCACGCGAGCAGCACGAGGCGGATCATCTCGCTAGGCGGGCCGCATGTCTACGCTACGGCTGCGCCGGCGCAGCTCGCCCGCCTATATAAAATACGCCCCACTCGCGTCCTCGCCGTGCGAACGCCTTGCGCAAACTCCACCATTGTTGTCATTTCATTATCTGAAACGGAAAATCTTTTTTCTCCCCATCTACTCTAAGATCCCAATTGTTTAATTGTCGTAAAGGCATTTTGTAAACGCGTTAGGATGTGGACAGATTTTAGGTTCAACGGTTTAATGGCACGAAATATGGTGAGTAAGCGTAAGGTCATATTTGGGTATTGCTACCATTGTCTGGAGATTTAATCGGACGATTGTTACTAAAAATATTGTTGGTTAATTAATGTTGTGTGTTTGTCTTGTCGTTCTCACGCGCCACTCAATGTCACTTTTAATTGCATCTCTGCGGTTTTGGGCTGGTCTGAAATTAATTTTGTACTTCGTAGGTGTAGTAGCAATTCCGTAATTTTATTGCTATTCCCAAGCGGTTTCGTATCCTAACACAGTATGCGTTTGGGCAACCACAATATAAGGTTTCCCATTTCGTAGTACAAATTGTCTATTTGACCCATAGTTAACGGTGTCTGTGGGATAGAACCTTCCATTGCCTTTACGCATTCAGATGGTGGGAACCCAATTCTATGGCTTTATCCCTGACGAAGTAAGTCCTGTCTGTTGCCATTGTACTCGTATTAGAACAAAGGTACTATTGTTATGTTTATTTGAGCAGAACTGAAAATGGTTGTACCTACTAATGATTTTTTAACAAGGCCATACATAGGCACTGGAGAAATGTAAATATGGAAATTATTGCCTAATATGACCTTAATGATGCTTTACGTACCTATTTATTAGCAAGGAATATAATGACCAACAATTTGTATGCGCTTGGGGTCTTGGGTTTGAATATCACCCAGGCAATTTTTCTATGTAAACTTTTCCCTTGTACTATGAGTACCAGATCACCGAACCCGACCGGGCCAGAAATTGACCCGACCAGGAATCGATTTCGGGCCTTTCGGATTGTTCATGCTTTAGACGAAGTTACCTAAAAATAGTTGATAATGATGCTAACCAATTTGTATAATCTTATCGCTCAATAAATACCTATCTTTATTTAAGATCACTTTAAGCTCTATACCGATTTCGTTTAAAAAACCTCATTTATCTTACCGGCTTTTTGACTTTCCAATATTGTCTTCATTATCGCTGCTGAACATAGACCTCCGCCAAAGGCTTCCACATCGATTCCAGTTTTGAGCGGCCTGTACCTAACCAGCTCTAAACTCGAGAACTTTTCGTATACATCGATTATTGATTCTATGAGGGATGACACGAATTTATTTTTAGCTAAGTCCTATGGTTACCTTGGTCCTTCCGCGATTCGCATCTCAAGGCATGGTAGTGCCCGACATGTTTTGACAATCATAGTCAAAAATTTTGTCTTTTCTATTATCGGAGAAACCCATGGCTAGCAGTGAGCATATAGTTTGTTTATAGGCGTAAAGCGTATAGGCGTAAAACGTCTGTTTGGCCATTAACAACTTTACTCTACTTGAAAATATGTTAACTGCAAATAGGTATTTCATCATCATCATCAGTCCACTGCTGGACACAGGCCTCTCCAGTTGTTCGCTACTTAGGGCAAACATCTGGAGGATATACCCATAATCGCCACGCTGGGCAGGCGGATTGGCGATCGCAGTGCGTAGCTTCTCTCTCCGGGGACGCTGCTGCCCGTCAATGGCCTGTGTTATTCGGCAAGATGCACCACGTGCAGGTGAGGTTGGCTTGAAGCAAAAAGGTGATGGGTCGCTCCCTTACATCCCAATAGATATTTAGGAGTTGGAATTTCTTATTATGTCAGAGTTTTTTGTTTTCTTTTTATAGTTATCTGTGCATTATAGAACTTCTAATTTGTACTTGTATTTTATACAGTTTGCAAATCTTTTAATTAATTTATTAGTTACTTGCTGGTTCTTCTCTATTACATTACGAATCCGGCGGTTGAGTCATTTTTTATAGAACAAAGTATTTTGACGATCTATCAGTGCTTGTCTCTATCTCAATTTCGATATATCTCTATCTATAAAGATATATCGAGTTTGAGACAGTAAACAATATATACATATACGTATCATGATACGTACTTACACAAACGATATGGAATAGATATAATTGACGATGGTAGAGAATTAACAAGTATTTTTTCTAAGAAACGTGTCGCGTCTATCTCATTGCATAGTGAGTAAAAGTTTTACAGCTACTCTTGCGTAATGTGTGAGATTAATATCAATTGTAGATTGTAGGAATAGCGCTCTAGGGCTGGCGAATGTACTTATAACGTAATACAATGCATACTAACTACATTCTCTAGAAGCAAGTCACCTCGCAGCTAAGCATAATATATTATAACTTTTCTTTTCTACTGTGATTTCAGGTGACAGGGAGAGAAATCACTCTCTCCGAATTGCGAGAGTAGAGGAACAGAGAGTGTTTCTGTATTTACGCGTATATTTGAGCTTTATAATATTTCTTTGCGTCTCTGAGAGAGGAGCTGTGCCTTGCGATCGCCAACCCACCTGTCCAGCAGCGTAGCGATTATGGGTAAAGATTCCAGATGATTGCCCAAAGTGGTAAACAACTGGAGTTTCGTATGTCCAGGTGTGGATTGTGATAGGCTGATGTTATAGGCTGATGATGATTACCAGAAAAGTTTTCTAGTAATCAGAGATTTTGGCCGCTGTGACCTCTTCAATCCGGAGAGTACGTATATAACCATTATTCATGTATTTATTTCTTTGTGTCATGTAGGCATATTTATATCATACAGGCATTCGGCACCCCTACTCCTTGCTTGTCCGCACGCGCTACACATCACTCGCACTTTACTCGCGTGTCTCGTATCTCAGGTGATATAATCTGCCATTATCAGCGCTCCTCGTTCCCAACCTCGATACGTTTCCAAAGAGTGAAGACTAAAAATCGTACGTGACAATATAATCATGAGAACTGACGAATATGAATCGGTGCGATGTCGCAACAATATGCGTAAACATTTTTTATTTCTTCATCATCAATATCAGCCTGTAAATGCCCACTGCTGTCATTAGGGGGAGATTTGCCATAGTCATCACGCTTGGCAGACGGGTTGGAGTTCGCAGCAGCTTTTATTTGTACACAGGTGTATACTTACCTACCCGCTGCCATATTCTTCTGATACCGACAACACAAGTTCTCAAGCTACTTATTTTGGGATCGGAGCACATATTAGGTATGTGATGTTCATCATCATCTGCCTATGGCAGTCTACTGCTAGACATAGGCCTCTCCAGTTGTTCGCCACTTAGGGCAAACGACTGGAGGATATACCCATAATCGCCACGCTGCTGGGCAGGCGGGTTGGCGATCGCAGAGCATAGTTTCTCGCTCCGGTAACGCAGCTGCCCGTCATCGGTCTGTGGTATTTAGCTACGCCTTCTATTGTGATGGTTATACCTACCGCCACCAGTCGGTTGCCAGCGCCTCGTTTGTTATTCGGCAGGATGCACCACGGGCAGGTGAGGTTGGCTTGGAGCGAAATGATGATAGGCCGCTCCCTTACATCCCTATAGACTAAACTGTGATGTTAATTACATATTATTATTTATTACTAGGGTGCATTTCCACAGAAGCCGGGCTGCGTGATGCGGAGCGAAGCTTAAGCTTATATTGGATATTTAGCGCCATCTAACTATAAGCCTCTGTATTTACACACGAAGCGCCTGCGCAGATTGTCTTATTCACTACCTACGCCGCATTTTAGGAGAAAGCTGTAAAGGCTTTGGTCGCGATTAGTTGTCTGTGCTATGCAGCAGAGGTCACCACTGCTAAGAGCGTTTAGTCTCTGAAAAAAAAACTGAGTAATGAGAGATCGCGACATTACTCAGAGGCACTGTAATAACCATCCAGCTTTTTTATTATTTTTGATAGTTCATATCAGAAACTTTACGTCCTATCAGATCTTGAAAATAAGAGTCAGCGCAGAAATTTGTAGCTTCGCTATAATATCTCATTCGATTGGCCTCTCTAAAAATTTAGCTACGAAATAAAACCAGAGAGGAGGTTATTGTTCATTTCAGTTCTATCATCAAGAAACCCAAAATTGAACTCTCTATTTCAAACACAGCGGTCTTCGCTTCGCCTCACCTTTGTAATAAAACTACCCACGCAAAGATTTAATACCTACTCCATATTTATATCATGTACTTGTTGACAGTTTATTTTTATCTTTTTTGAAATGTCACTTCAAATGGACATTATTTTAGTCCCACACCACAGATTACCCCCAATAGATACCGCATGTTCGGCATTTTGCTTTGAGTTTCGCGAGTCAATTTCAGGTGGTATGGAAGGGTGTGCGGGGGACGTAACTCATTTCTCAAGTGATGTACATTTGTATTGTGCAATGTCGATAATTTTATCGAAAAATTACCAATTAGGTATATTAGACTAGATTATGTCTGTATCACCTTTTCAGTATTTTGTGCAATACTGGATATTTATCTATGTATGTATATAAATATATGTTTATATATGTCACCGGAAAATAGCAAGAATCGTAAGTTGATCAATTTCCTAGGTAGTTGATTATCTTTCGGAATATAACAAACGGTAGTGGAAATGTATTATTTAACGCAATGGATTTCAGTTAGTTAATCAACTTAAGGTAGCCTGACAGTCATTTAAAAATTTACGATTTTGACACAAGTAAAATCGTCCTCAAATGGGCCAGTCGTTGCTCAATGTACTATTTAACGGTGCACTATTACCCGTAACTTAATACACTGTTCCCTGATTGGTTGCCGGGATAACGCCACGTGAGCCATTGAACCAATCAACGTTCACCTCACCTTCGTCGGATGATTTTACGGTAAGATCCCGTAAAATGATCAATTTACTAAAATACATACGTTAAATAATACATTTCAACTGCCGTTTTGACATTATAAGTATATTTAAATGTATCTAAGTAAGTTTATCAGTTGTCTAGTACCCATAGTACAAGCTTCGGCTTAGTTTGGGGCTAGGTGGCGCTGTGTGGCCCAGCGTGGCATGTCTTGGGAAAAAAAAATTCAAATGAGTATAGTTATAAATATGGTTAGGTGAAGTAATCACAGCAGTTTTCATTTACTCGTCTTCTATCCTTCATACATTGAAAACTATCCTATGTAAATGTCTCTAACAGCAGGGTGCGGCATTTGTCCATTTTAATGTTCTCTCAGGACACTTTGGAAATCTAAAGTAGAAACACTAAAATTTTTCTCATCTTGCATTATCGATATACTTGAAAGTAATACATTGTAACACTATTGTCAAACGTGTCTATGCTAGAAAGGGATAAAAATAGTGAAATTGGTAATGAAAGAAAGGGATCATGAAAAAAGACATCAACGCGAGCTAACATCTGTCAAATATTTTCCATCGTAACTTGAGCTCCGGCGCCAAGGAGTTCAATACTAAGATTCATACGTTTATGTTCTACAAACTATTAAAAGTGTCTCCGATACACACGGGTCTGACTTCTGGTCAGTACTGACCGTGGTACTGACGCACTTTAAGCGCATGCGTATTGCGTATGCATTGCACTGATGTATTCATGTATGTATTACCTCTCGCGCGATATCTTAAGTGCGGTATCTATTGGAGATATCTGTGTCCCACACGTACGTACCGCCCGTTTTGATAAATTATATCGCATTCATTGTCAAGGATATAAATCTTTGTAGGTATCTGGGATATAAATCTTATTTGGTATTTATGTGGGCGACTATTATCATAAAGAGCACGTAAAGGAGTTAAGAATACCTATTATTATGTCCTTAATAGCCCGTCTACACGCTCCGTCTTACTTCCGAGCATACCTGTACAAACCCGTTTGCGCAGTCATGCGCGTGCGTGTGGACGGCAAGACTGTAGCCCGCGCAGTTCCGTAAGCGCGGCTTGTACAATCGTTGACTTGTTGAAGATTAGGACCGCGCAAACTGGCTTGCGCGGTTTTACTTGAACGTGTAGACGGTCACGCAAGCCGCACATCAGCCTGAATTAAGACGTGGTGCGCGTCTCACAATTGACTGCAGTCCAGTTTGCACGAGTTTACCTGCACCGTGTGGCCACTACTAGCCCGTCTACACGCTCCGTCTTACTTGCGAGCATACCTGTACAAACCCGTTTGCGCAGGCATGCGCGTGCGTGTGGACGGCAAGACTGTAGCCCGCGCAGTTCCGTAAGCGCGGCTTGTACAATCGTTGACTTGTTGAAGATTAGGACCGCGCAAACTGGCTTGCGCGGTTTTACTTGAACGTGTAGACGGTCACGCAAGCCGCACATCAGTCCGAATTATGACGTGGTGCGCGTCTCACAATTGACTGCAGTCCAGTTTGCACGAGTTTACCTGCACCGTGTGGCCACTACACGCGTGTTCCGTCTTTTTGTACAGTCATGACTGCAGCGGCTTGGACTGCGCAGTCATAACGGAGCGTGTAGACGGGCCATAAGGCGTTGCTGGGAAATTATAGGGTGTGATGGTGTATAATAATCGTCATCGTTTATGGTGATCTACCAACGAAATAGTGTTGTGATGTCCAAATGTAACAAAATTTTTTTTAATTGGTATTATTCGTATTATCCCTACTAATATTATAAATGCGAAAGTAACTCTGTCTGTCTGTTACGCTTACCCGCTTAAACCTCTCAACCGATTTTGATGAAATTTGGCACAGACAATCTTTAGACCCTGAGAAAGGACATAGGCTACCTTTTATTGCGAAAAAAGGGGATGAAGAAACACTTCTGTGACACTCCTATATGAACGCGGGCTAGCGGGCAGCTAGTTATAAATAAAATTTGGTTTTGCTTTGAACAAAAACATTAACTTAGACCTCTGCATCCCATACGTAATGCCATAAAAGATAAGTATTAATATAATAATCTTCCAATATTCGTGGCGTTATGTTATATGTTCTATGTTAACTTAACTTTAACTGATTGCAGTCAAGCGCGAACCCATTAAGAATCAATTAAAAATATGCCACAAGCTGCTGTCGCTACCCAATGCAGTGAGCAGCTTTTTTTATAGAGGGGAATGCTTTAGGCACCTTCATGCCGTCTCCGAGGGGAAGGCGGCATGGTGTGTGGGACTCACACCTCCCAAAAAGAGAGGGCATACCCACTAAACCCCCCTGTGTCGCCAGTGGGCAGCAAGTTGCAGGGACACGGGTAGCGCCGAAGCATACGGAGTGAGCAGCTACCCTAAGCCTGTGATCCTAATAAATATTTATTAAATGTTTTGGTTCTAATATCTGACTTTTCAATAATAAAAGGCGAGGACGTCATTTAATGTAGCAACTCTATTTGAGTAGCGGGTGTCCATGGGCGGTGTCGACTGCTTACCATCAGGCATCACACTTGCTCGTCTGCCGTCTCTCGCATAAAAAAGTCATTAATTCTTATTGTATAAATCATGACTTTTATAAATAAATCAGTAGGCGTAAGCCATTAGCTGTAAGTATCACCTTTTTTTCAGTCTATCAAACTTTATTCGGCAAATGAAAAATCAGCCCTAAATAAAATTCTAGAAGGGTCTGGTTTGGTTGTCTGATAGACGGTTGATGAGTAGCATAGATCCATTCCACTACGTCCTTAACATTTGCACCCACGCTACCGGCGCCTGCGCACTTTATTTACGTCCCTTATCACTATTGCTATCGCCATCGGTACAAATTGCCTCTATTATACTGACGTGTTACTGTAATGTTCAATGTTAAAGATCTGCTATCGTTGCTTATGTATGTGTTATTTTTGATATCTGTCTATTAATCTTTCTCAGGCTTTTTATACACTTATGCAAAATGTACTATCACTTATCCATCAAAGTTTCAGGGTTATTACTACAACATATTATTATATTGTGAGCATGTGTTTATCAGACAGAGAGAATCCAGCAGCATCTTTTAGCAGTCTTCAATAAGCTTTTAAGAATCCGTTACGTTTTTGACATCTAGACAGGCAGGGGACGTAAGGGAGCGGCCTACCATCCTTTCGCTCGAAGCCAACCTCACCTGCCCGTGGTGCTTCCTGCCGAATAACAAACGAGACGCTGGCAACCGACTAGTGGCGGTATAACCATCACAATTGAAGGCATAGCTAAATAGCACAGATCGATTACGGGCAGCAGCGTCACCGGAGCAAGAAGCTACGCCCTGCGATCGCCAACCCGCCTGCCTAGCGTGGCGATTATGAGTATATCCTCCAAGTGTTTTCCAATTGGCGAACAACTGGAGAAGCCTATGTCTAGCAGTAGACTGCGATAGTCTTATGATGATGAGACAGGCATCGTTATACTCACGGAACGCACCGTCTAGATGTAGGTACTTATTCATCGTTATGAATTCGATGGGGGATAAAGATTGGTGCAGCTACACCGTTGCACGAGGTTTGCCCGGGGTTTGTATTCCCTGGATCCCTGAACTAGCATCATCTACGGCTGGTCACAGCAGGCAGGAACGCGGTCGTATGCTGCTACGATACCCGTATTCTTATTAGTTGTGGCCCACGATGACACAGGGGGCTTAATCAGTACCCTCTCATTCTGGAAAGGGTGAGTCCAACACACCATGGGTTGGGTGTTTGCTATGTATTTATTTACAAAAAAAGTATTTAAGTAATTTATTAATTGTCTAGTACCTACCCATAGTACAAGCTTCGGCTTAGTTTGGGGCTAGATGACGCCGTGTGGTCTAGCGTGGCATGTCTTGGCTTCTTTATTTAAGTTACCTATTGAAAGTGATTCTTACTAGATACTGAATACAAACAGTTTTCTTTACTAGATCGTATATGTAACCGTATTACACACCTCAGAACATGTGGGTAAATTAGAAACAATTAAATTCGAAGCGGCCCAAATTAATAATTAACAATTATTCGTACCGGTCCCAGCTAGGTACACTTGATACACATAAGTGTTTTATAATAATTGTTTTACGTAACTTGCGTAATTGGTTACGTTACTGTGCATCGGATTAATTAAAGCTTGGGCAATCTGATTTAATTACTATCTGATATTTTTAAATGTAGCCCAAAATATGTATAGGAAGTTGTTTTTTTTTGTTTACAAACTGAGATAAACGTTTGTGTTAATTTTGTTTTATACTTTTAGATAGATAGATACCCTTTATTGCTGACAAAAATATACTTAGGTCTAGACAATTTAGGCAGTCTTATCGCTATGAGCGATCATTTACAGTCAACCATAGACAACAGATAGACTATCATGAATATTGTTTTCTCTTTATTG
Organism: Conogethes punctiferalis; assembly: GCA_031163375.1. Taxonomy (NCBI): domain Eukaryota; kingdom Metazoa; phylum Arthropoda; class Insecta; order Lepidoptera; family Crambidae; genus Conogethes; species Conogethes punctiferalis. The sequence goes on along the minus strand of CM062077.1, from coordinate 5,254,911 downwards.
CTGTTGGTGACAGACGAGAGACAGGCCGCTGTCTGATGTTAAACATTAACTGCTAATAGACATTAGAAATACCGAGGGGCAGCCGTGCCGCTGTCTACCGTGAGGAAAGAGTTCGCTTCAAACCTTAACGTTTGTATTGATTTGTTGTATATGATTATAGACCACTAACACTACATATTTGCTTTGTTAATATTTGTTCCTGGTGGGATTTCGAACCCACAACCTTCATTAACATTTATATTTAAATAAGACTGTAGGGACTTTACTTAAAATTTACTTACTTATGATAGGTGAGAAATAAATGCTTTGTGATTATAAAATTTTAATACATAGGTACATCGACAAACTACTCATGCTGGTGTAATATTTCTTACTATGTTTTTAGATATAAGTAATTAGAACCTTGCTTAGTTGACTTTAGCTTAGTTGGCCCAATTAGAGAGTCAAATTTTAGTCTCCCTTTTTTTAATGTAGCACAGCTTAAATAAGTTGGGACTTTTTTTCGACTCATGGATGGGAAATAAATGAAGATAGAATACCCCTACCACGATAATCTACAAGATTTCGTCAATAGCCAATAGCCCCCTTCCTGGTCTGTGAGATGTTTCTTCACGCTTCCTTCGAAGGATGATATCGAGAAAGCATTAAAATCTTTTAGAAGTTCAAGTAAAGACGTATCAAATAAAAACACACAATTATATTTATTATAAAAAATATAATTTATTATTAAAACAATAAAAAATACAAATTAAACCCGTCTGAATTATCTGCGGACTCCGCTGAAAAGCGGATTCATTTAACTTCATTATTATTTATTTCCAAATCAAACTTTGACAGGTCCACAGATATTTCCGATGGAAATTACTATTTGTAATTTACAGATAGCTTCACGGGAAGCACGCAACGGACTATCACGCACATAACCTCCATTTGTATTACACTTACGTCTACGTTTACTAGCGATACTTTAAGGTACTGATTAGATACAGCGTATGTACATGTGTGCGCCGGCGCACCGGCCACTGTCCCACGAACTAGATACATACAACACTTACGCACTCGACTGTACCGACCGATCTGGTTTCGGATTATGGCCATTCGGACTGTATTACGCGATCGGTCGATAGTAAAATTATCTAGCTCAATTATTCCGCTAAGCTAACTAGAACTGGATGCCGTGCCCTCTGAGGAAGGCGTCGATTTGGCCGGTGGACTCTGACTCTCCGCGGGGGGCTACGTAGTAGAACTGGGGGGCAGGCTGCGAGCCCCTCTGGGGGGCCTGCGACTGCGGCGACAGAGACAGTCTTTGGGCCTGGGCTCTCGCAGCGGCGCGATCCCTCTGCAACTGACTCTGCTGCAGCTGTTGTTGCTGAGCGAACAACTGCTGTGAGCTCTGGAACTGAGCTTCGGCCTGCTGCCTCTGGTAGGCTTCCTGGGGATTCTGGTGCTGGATTTGGTGTCTGAACAGAGGCACGCTAGCGGGGGAGGACGGCACAGAGGGAATCTGCTGGGACGGGATGAACGGTCTCGCTGAGGGCTGCGGCTGGGCAACGTATGGCTGCAGTCTCTGGTTCAGGTTCAGTTCTCCCTTGGTCTGCGGCAACGTCTGGAACAGCTGAGTGTTGTACTGGCCGCTGGACGGGTCGTACACCAGTTCGGTGGAGTAGAGAGGGTTTCCGCTGGGCGCTGGGGAGGCCAGGGTCGATTTCGTTTGGCTCGTGACAGAGGGTGCGGTCGTCGATTGGATCTGGTTCTCACGGTGGAATTTGGCAAATTCGGCGGCGAAGTCGATCTGTCCCGGTCGGGAGCTTGAGTGGGAGGGCGTGGGGGACGGCGAGTAGTTGGGAGCGGGGGACGGTGCGTAGCTCGGCTCAGGGCTGTACTGGATCTGAGGCTTGGCTGTGACTTGAACGAGCTGAGGCCTGAAGGTGGTCGCCGGAGGGAGAGCCCTGGCGGTGGTGACTGGGACAGGACGAGGCGTGATAGCGATCTGTTGCGCTTGGTATGCCGGTCTCCTGATAGCGGGGCGCTGCACAACTCTTTGTCTGATGTGCTGGAGAGGTTCCTCTTCAGCCTCGTCCTCATCGGCGTCCCTGAAGTCATTCTGGTAGAAAGTGGTAGGGGGCCGGGCAGTGGTGGGCCTCAGGGCTGGCCTGGTGGGGTAGTTGGGCTCAGGGTCGTCTCTCTCGGCGGAGTCAGGGGCGGGCGCTTCGTGTTCTTCGTCATCAGGCTTGTTGGGGTCGCAGGGGTTGCCGGAGACGTAAGTGAACTCCCTTTTGTTGCCATCAGGGTCGACGTAGCCGTACTTGCCACGGACTACGCAGTCGGTGCCTCGGGTTTCCTCTTTGAATGAGCCATCAGCCGCTTCGTAGCCAAACGTGAAACTGCCGTCGTCGTTAACCTGAAAATTGGAGATAAAAGTGTTTTAGAAATCTTATACTTTGCAATAGCAATGATACCACATCAGATCCACAATTTAACGATTTCATATCATCATCATCATCCTGCATACGTTTACTGCTGGACAGGAGGAGGCCTTCCTAATTTTCCTTACTAATCTTTGCAGGTGGGTAGGTGACCGCAGTAGATTTTATTTGTACCCTGGTAACGCTGCTGGACGTTTACTGATATTCTCTTGGTCATCTTCTAGGACACCCAAGGAGTTGAGATGTGGTGATTCTATTCTAAGTTCAGAATCCACACGGACGCTGGCCTCAGGTAAGTCCTCAATACTGTCTACTCCGCACCTTGTTGTAGTTCCTGATGGTCTGCACGGGCGGTTGCTTGGACTCCTGCAGGGGTTGCTGCTGCTGCTTCAGCCGGGGGGGCGCCCGGTGGATGGCGCGGGGCTCGTACTGGTCGTCCAGACGATCTGACGCGCGGTCCAGCGCGTAGTAGGCATCCGCTGGTACTAGCACCACCTGAAGATTGAGAGATTGAGATCAGACGGTGGACTGGCATATAGATGGCAGTTGACTGTGGCCAGAGCAGGCGTAATCCGGTGACCCACACTTCGCACGGCCTCGCAACGCAAAAGCGTCACGCCTAACAGCACAAATAAATTTGAAAAGTATGGGAAGCTAAGAAGTGCACGCTACAAAGTTTTTCTTTCTTTAATGATCCAAAGTAAGGACTTAGCTTTGTTTCTTAATGAACTGCTAGCTTTAGCTGAAGCTCGTGCGCTTTCATACAAAAATATTGCGTCGAGGTATCGTGTAGACTTCACGTCAGACAGTGTTCACGTCGTATACCACTTTTGTACAAAACCGCGCTTTTCGCTTAATGTAGTTTACACCCTAAATCAATTACCATGTGCAACTCCACAGTTTGACAGAATCTGGTCTCGCGTGCACATTCTATCCAACCATATTGATTGGCCCGATGGCTCATTTGGTTGTGAGCTGTGCCTTCTGAGCCAAGGGTCGTGGGTTCGATTCCCGCACAGTACAAACATTTGTGTTCATAAACATGTCTGTTTGTATGAGTCTGGGTGTTTACTGTGTATAATATATTATGTCTAAGTAAACTTATCAGTTGTCTAGTACCCATGGTACAAGCTTCGGCTTAGTTTGGGGTTAGATGGCGCTGTATGACCCAGGGTGGCATTTCTGGAATTATTCATTATTATTTATATTTGCTATCCTATTGATCCCACTAACCGCTATCGCGGCCACATATAATTATGTTAGGTGAGTGTTACCTGTTCTCCCCCAGCCCTCTCCTGCGCCTGAGGTTCATAGTCGTACTCCTCGGGCTGTGGTTGAAGCCTTGGGCGAGGACGCGCGCCGGTGGCCAGCCCAGCTACCAGCACCATACATAGTACCTGCAAAAGAGATAGATACGTTAGTAAAGGCTTTGTAACTGGAGATATTTTCCGTGGCGTGGCGACTGTGCCTCCCTTTCGCATTTTATTTGGGAGGGCACTATGGAATGATACTATAAAATGTATAACATATAGGTATAATAGCATTTTTAACAAAAAAAAACGATTTCTATATGGTGACATAGGGACCAATTAGGAAGTCCAATTCGAAAAAATAAAATATTTTTTCAAATCGCTTCACAATTCTCCGAGATAATTTATTGTGGTAACAAACATACAGCAAAAAAAAACAGCCGAATTGAGCACCTCCTCCTTGTTTTAGAAATCGATTAAAAAAAAACATCCTTCAACAAGTTTGTACCAAACTCTCGATCAATAACAAAGCGAAACATCAGAGATCAAGAGTCACTCATTCAATCCAAACTGATATCTTTATAATAACGGTAGCTCTCTTTTCTAAGTCAGGCGTTTGAAAAAGTCTAAGTATTGTACGAAAGCTGGAATGAATATTTTAGATGGCGAAATTAAGAAAGAAGTTGGATGCTATTTTTAATAAGAATTTATATATTTTAGTGGTAATATTAATTAATTCTGTAAAACTAGAACAACCTTGTACAATTTAGAATTTGCAACACACCCTACCTTTTAATTACCGTAAGATAAATTATTGACATTCATGGTTAACTAACGTGAAATGTGATCTAGATATTACCATATTAGAAATCGTTGACAAATCATAAAAATTGGTAATTATCCTTGAAGAAATTTGTATAATACTTATATCTAATATTGTGCAAGTCACTAAGATAGCAAGGTCGCCCGGGTAACGACTGTACTTAATTTGTCTGTCATGACACTCAAGCTAATTACTTATAGCGACTTGACCACTTCAGATATCACGAAATTAGGCAAAATATCTTTTATCTTAGTAGATTTCTCTTATTGAACGGATTTCATCTTCATCAGCCTATTGCAGTCCACTGCTGAACATAGGCCTCTCCAGTTGCTCGCCACTTAGGGCAAACATCTAGAGGATATACCCATAATCGCCACGCTGGGCAGGCCGATTGTCGATCGCAAGGCGTAGCTTCTTGCTCCGGGGACGCTGCTGCCCGTCATCGGCCTGTGGTATTTAGCTACGTCTTCAATCGTGATGGTTATACCGCCACCAGTCGGTTGCCAGAGCCTCATTTGTTTTCGACAGGATGTACCACGTGTAGGTGAGGTTGGCTTGAAGCGAAAAGAAAATGGGTTTCTCCCTTACATTCCTTGAAAGGATTTGATTGACAGTAATATAGCTCAACCATCAGATTGACACATTAGCTGTGTATTGTTTCTAAGGATAATATCATTGATATTCATATATCATTCATATATCACGCAAAACTGTGAAGTACCTACAAAACAAAAAAACACAAAGCTCTTTGTGGAAACGTCAATTAAACATAATAAATGTACAGTTAATGTCAAAACTACTTAACCAAAGTTCAAGAGCGCTGTCACATCACCTTACTTGTAATTAAAACTAGTAATTACGTAGTAATCACAGTCAAGGGTAATCCACACCTATGTATATATAATTATGAAATTAAGTTACGAAATATAGTAAATATTAATTCTATTAGCATGGTGATGGTGAGATCTGCTTTTAAGAAATAAGTGAAATTCCTCGCCTAGAGCATATTACAGTGTTTCAATTAGATAGGCTTCAGTATCAATACTTCGCCTTCCGAAATATTCAAAATTGTTACCAGCTTTTCTACATCTTTTAGATAACTAAATCAACTGGCGAGCTGAAGTAAATAGTGCAGTCAATGAAGCATTATAGGTCCGAATTTTTTTACTGTGAACCGAATTGCATACAATTTTGGGATTAGGTTCATCTTACCATTAACTTCAAAAGTGAAAATGATTTGAACTCCGCCACCACCATGGGGGTGGTTGCCACCCCTTCTCGGGGGTCAATGGTTGTTTTTTCAAAATAACCTCGGATATCGATTGAAGATCTAATTTTAAGCAAAAAAGTTTCTATAAAGTTTCTCGAAAAATCTAATACTTTTCAAGTTATTGGCAATTGAAAATTCGCCAATTTTTCACGATTTTCATCAGTTTTTTCAAATACCTCCAAAAATATACGTTTTATCGAAAATTTTATAAGGAACGAAACTGTAGCAGGTAAAAAAATGAACAATTTGGTTTTTTACAAAGTATTCTAAGTGCAATATTAAGCTAGATATTAAAGATCAAAGCCGTTTTTTATTTTATCTGAAATTTCATCGATGTAGTCAATGCCATCTAGCAGCGAGCAAATGCATTTTATGCTTTCTAATCGAAAGGGTGGGTGGGTAGTGCTTGAAATAAGCTTTAAAATGAGCTTTATCAAAAGTCTTTTGCACGTAAAATAAGTGAGCTATATTGCAAATAAGCGGAGCATCGAATGTTTTTTCTTTTCAATCAATGGGTTTAAATAAGTGCCATTTCCACCAAAACTAAAATGAATCATATTCCGTCTAGAATTAACTTTATTATAAAGAGTTTTATAGATTGTATTAGTTTGGCTGCTTTAGGACACATAGTTTTCAAAAAAGTCACGATTGAAAAAAAATTGAGAATTTCAAATTTTTAAAAATCCCACCCCTTTTTCATAATATCTCAAAAATGACGACAGATACGTATAAAAGTGTAGGGATAAAAAATTTAGGTATTTTTCTGACAAACAATTTGGTTTTTTTGTTTTTTCTATCAAATAAAAATTGACGGAGATATGATTGTTTAAAGAGCGCGTGGAAGCGCAATCACAGCCTCCCTTAATCGTGACTTTTTTGAAAACTATGTGTCCTAAAGCAGCCAAACTAATACAATCTATAAAACTCTTCATAATAAAGTTAATTCTAGGCGGAATATGATTAATTTTAGTTTTGGTGGAAATGGCACTTATTTAAACCCATTGATTGAAAAGAAAAAACATTCGATGCTCCGCTTATTTGCAATATAGCTCACTTATTTTACGTGCAAAAGACTTTTGATAAAGCTCATTTTAAAGCTTATTTCAAGCACTACAAAACCCTTTTCGATTAGAAAGCATAAAATGCATTTGCTCGCTGCTAGATGGCATTGACTACATCGATGAAATTTCAGATAAAATAAAAAACGGCTTTGATCTTTAATATCTAGCTTAATATTGCACTTAGAATACTTTGTAAAAAACCAAATTGTTCATTTTTTTACCTGCTACAGTTTCGTTCCTTATAAAATTTTCGATAAAACGTATATTTTTGGAGATATTTGAAAAAAACTGATGAAAATCGTGAAAAATTTGCGAATTTTCAATTGCCAATAACTTGAAAAGTATTAGATTTTTCGAGAAACTTTATAGAAACTTTTTTGCTTAAAATTAGATCTTCAATCGATATCCGAGGTTATTTTGAAAAAACAACCATTGACCCCCGAGAAGGGGTGGCAACCACCCCCATGGTGGTGGCGGAGTTCAAATCATTTTCACTTTTGAAGTTAATGGTAAGATGAGCCTAATTCCAAAATTTCATGCAAATCGGATCACAGTAAAAAAATTCGGAGGTTAGCCCGTATTTTTCGCTTCATTGACTGCACTAAAAATAACCGATATGGACGTTTGGCATTTGCTAACTAATCTGTAGAAGTTTCATATCCTAGAGCATGTCAAATTGCTTTTTCGTAGTCAAACTTCTCTCAGAGGAAAAGCGAATCACAGGGAAAATGCAGAAACACATCAATAACCCAGCATTGCGACAAAAGCCAGACGCTCACCCAACCCACTCATCAACGCTCATTCCCCAACAAATAACCCATCTTTACCTAATTTCCTACGACGTATACGGTGAATACTGGGCCGGATGTGGTCGGCCAGTTACGACTGTCCGATTTTCCTTTCCCATCCCGGAGCGTGTCCCTACACAAATCTAGTGCCCACAGTTACCGGTTTGACCGAATCAGGCATTGTGTCCTGTCTGGGTGTGGTTCATCAAAGTCAAAGTCAAACTTCTATGTAACGGTGTATATTTTTCGAAAGTGCCGAACATCGGATCGCCGTAACGAAGATCCATTGATGAGCTCGAAGCCGGCGCATGATCTAATAACCGTTGCGTCAGCGGTGAACGACCGAGATGCGCGGTAATGACCCAGCGACCTTGTCACTTGGGGTTAGCGGAACATCTCGTTGAGGGTCATAGGTTGACATTTTACAGAAAATGTACTTAAAAATATGCTTAACTAGCTGTGCCCGCGACTTGGTCCGCGTGGAATCCTTTTTTAGCGGATGCCTACGTCAAAACATCTACCTGCATGCTACGAGTAAATTTTAGCCCAATCCGTCCAGTGGTTTGGGCTGTGCGTTGATAGTTCGCTATGTCAGTCAGTCACCTTTGAATTCAACTTCAGTTTCCTGTTACAGGGGCAGCGCAGACGACAGACTATCCGTGATGCACTTATATGCAGTAACGCACAAGACGCGCACAAATCTGTCGCGGATATTTCACAGACTCAACGCAAACGACGCACATCTTCGAATATTCTGTCGGCAGACCTAGACGCTCTTTTTAAATGTCTCAGACGCAGACTCTATCGCACAAAAAGTGTGCCGTATGCGCTGCACCTAATAATTAATTCTTAAGTTCAAACGAGTATTTTGATTTTACTCGCCCAGTTAAACATTATTATAAAAGAAGCAACACGTTATTTTATGTGCACAGTAAAAAAAGCCATCTTACACCACTTAGTGAAATACATTATGGCGTAACATATTCTGAAATGGGCGTCAAGTTCAAAGGAAAACACGAGTGGTAAGTGCGTTCGCTTTTTTCGCAACTACCTAAATATATCGAAACTGGTCCGATCACCTCCATTATCACGATACGTCGAGGCGTCGAAGTGAAGCAGTGTAATGTAATTACAAAACGCGACCGCATACCTTAACTTGCGCGTGCGCAGATGACGTAACGCGGCTGCGGCCATAGGGCAGGGAAAAGTCGGACCGTCCTGCGGTAGTTAGTTAGTTTGAACGGGCCGTATTCCGCAACTTGTCGTCTGAGCGCCTAATTTGCGTGAGATCCTGCAGTATGGGGCTTGGAATGCTTTCGTGGTGTCCCTTTCCTATAAGAGGCGACTAAAAGGGCCTTTGGGGTCGTGTTGACCCTGAAACTCAATGTATTCTGGTATATTTCGAGACATAATGATGATGAATAGGTACCACTAGGGACATCTCCTAATTATATGTTTTGCATTCTTTAAATACTTACCTACCATTTCATCTGACATTCTCGTCTTTATATAATGAAGCTCTTGATCAAGCATAATCCTTATCTTGGGATCAGATTAATACTTATTCATACTTTTTAATATTTAAACTAACAGAAAGTTATCTAACCTCAATGTCAGTCATGAGGTAATAATATGACAAGTACGTTAGCACATAAAAAAGTAGATACTGAGTATAAAACGGACATGTCCCAGTTTTTCCTCAGCGTGTGCCGCGCCTAGTCAACAGTGAAAGTGCCCAAACGTCAAATGACGTCACCATGCTTTTTATAGTTCAATTCAGGGCTGTGAAATGGCGCGGGGTCTTAGAGTCAGCAGGTGAATCTGACCTCTTTATTTACACACTAGCTGTGCTCGCGACTTCGTCCGCGTGGAATAGTTATTTTTCCTCCGTTTTTTTTTTACATTTTCCATTATTTCTTCGCTCCTAACAGTTGCAGCGTGATGTTATATAGCCTAAAGCCTTCTTCGATTAATGGTCTATTCAACACAAAAATAATTTTTCAATTCGGACCAGTAGTTCCTGAGATTAGCGCGTTCAAACAAACAAACAAACTCTTCAGCTTTATAATATTAGTTAAGATTAAGATTTAGGGCTATTGGAGAAATCTCTAGGTAAATACATGATCAAAATCTCATATATGGCTTTAACGAGGCTCAATTACACCCTAAACAAGTATGATAAGGCCTTCCTTCGTGCCCCGAGTGGTAAGTGCGGGGGCGCGATCCACTTATAGGGGCAGCCACACCGTTGCACGAGGTCCGCCCGGGGAGCACTCTATTGCTCCCCGGGCAGGAGTATTTGCCCACCCCGGACTCCTGGTCCGGCCGCTTATCATCTGCGGCTGGCAGGGATGTGGCCGTATGCTTAGGCGCTACCCGTGTCCCTGCAACTTGCTGCCCACTGGCGTCACAGGGGGGTTTAGTGGGTATGCCCTCCCTTTTTGAGAGATGAGAGTCCCACACACCATGCCTCCCCCCCGGAAACGGCTTGACAGTGCCTAATGCATTCCCCTCTAAAAAAAAGGATGATAAGGGCTTAGCCAACCACGCCGGTCAAATGCAGATTGCTAAATCTCACACCACCTTAAAATTTCTTCACAGGTGTGCAGGTTTCCTCACTATGTTTTTTATAACCACTAAAACCTACCACGCCGGTGCAATGTGGGTTGGTGGGTGGAGGTATCACCAGAGCATCATCTATCGCAGTCCACTGCTGGACATAGTCATCTCCAGTTATTCACAACTTTGGGGAAACATCACCATAGCCTCATCCGTTAATCATTGGGTGCACCATGTGGAGGTAAGGAATATTTACGATATTATCTCTAGATCCCTTGCATGTTGAAAAGACTATTGAAAATGAACTCCTTTGTCAACCCTACAACGATTGCCCATAACTTTTAACTATTACAGTGAAAGTGTAATTTCGTTCAGTATAAAACATTATGTTTATTATGCATTGTTTGAGGACACCGCGTGAAGCAACATTTAATGAGCAAATGAAGTTACTCTCTAGTATTTTTATAACTTAAAGTTACGAGCCGGCGATATGGTGTGCGATTGCTTAAGTTAAACAATATTACTGCGTTTACAGTCTTTTGTGCTGGACTTTAATGTGCGGTATCATCTTTCATTAAGAAAAGTTTATCGGAATGCACGTTCATCGTTAAGTTCTGAGCTTCATCTTTCTAAGATTGTATGGAACTTTCGTCCCATTCGGTTGTGAGAGTGAAGAAATAGAGAGTGTGGGTATTTATATGTGCACACACCTGTGCATTATACCTAACATATTAGAGGTAGGCCGAGCCACACTCCCGTCATGGCTGTAAGTTAAACAACACATCTAAGGGCGCCCAACAGCGGAAAAAAAATACTTGAAGTTAAAATGTTTCTTATTCGATATGAAACAACCTTAAATTCTTACTTCTTTGGAACATAAAAAAAGCGAAAAACTATGTGAAAACTCCAAATAGGGGCTACCCTACTTATCCTATAGAAACTTGTGTCCATTCTCATATTCTATCTCTTAAGACAAAAGTAGAGGTAAAATCGAAAGTCAATTTGTTTGAATATTATCTTATTATAGACCGCTGTTACAGTGTCAAATCACTAATAGTTCTGTCCCAAATATTTTACGGCTAGTGTACAATCAATATCACAATATATCGTAAGTAATCACAACATGTCGCAATAATGATACGAGTGGTGACCATTTGGCTTCACTGAAAGGAATTTAATTCGTCCATTAATCTTAGGCCATTTTGTAACTAGCCGGGTCTCTTGCGTTGTCCGTTTGTCTGTTGTAATATTTGCATTGTGATTTAATTAGGAATGTGCATGTGGTCTCATAATAGGTAGGTTCTTAATCACTTTTTTGGTTGAATGGTTTATACGAATGAACTATGAGTATCAAATGATCAGTATAACTGAAGAGTCAGACACAGACTCGAATCAATTAAGAAAAGCTCAATGAGAAACACTTTAATGGCTTAAAAGATTTTTTCTAGACAAAGAAACACAATAGTTAATTGAGTCTTGGAAACATATACCACTCGACCGAGTGCTTTATAGTTTATAGTAAATATATATCTAAACAAATAGCACCCTCCAAAGTTTCAGTATGTTAATATTCTGATCATTAACCGACTTCACAAAAGAGGGCGGTGCTCACATCAGCTGATTTTTGAGATACTTCTATATTTCCGTCAGCTCGAAATTTATATACCCATATAAACCTTTGCAAACTATGTGGCAAGCATTAGAATAAATAAATTATTATAATTCCTAAATGAACGCAATGGGGATCGAAGTCTGCACTTTAAAGTGAAAGCTAAGGACTCCACCATAACAACATTGAACGTGGGCAAGTATCAATAGACGTATAATTATTATAACTTTCATTATACATAAAACAAACACAAGTGTCTCTGAATAACACTTGCTAATTGCCACCGACGCATTTCTTGGAACGCCCACGCTCAATTTTAACGCGCGAATATAAATCTTGTTACTGTAGACATAAATGCCAAAATCCCAATTGTTCTATTGATACTCCAGAATGCTTTATTCACATTAGTCATTAAATATTTCAAGTGCGTCCTCTGCTTTCGCCGTTGGGTAACTGTTTAGCAAAAGTATCGCAACTCTTGCGTCACGTCTCCTAATATCATTACATAGAACTATCGTAAATATCGATCAGGATCTGAATTGTTGATATTGAAAGTAAATGCTTTAGTTAACCATCAGCCTGTCACTATGTTGAATGCAGCTAGAATACAAAGTTCGAATCGAGTGTCCCCATCAAGTTTCAATTCTACAAGTTTAGCGTCCAATCCTTGAAAGTCTTGGGAAACTTCAAGAAACGAGCGTATTCCTATTTAAAAGACCGGTAGCAACTTCAGAACTTGATTTGACTTGCTATGGCTTTGTCCATGGGCGGTGTCGACTGCTTACCATCAGACATCCCATTTGCTCGTATGCCGACTCTTACATAAATAAAAAGAAAAAAAAAGGTTTATTTTGCCTAAAACCTGGATGGGAATTCTTCTTAAACCCACTTTCCACCACAAATTCACACTCACGAGTCGGCTATGAAATCTCTTCCTGCACATCTTTTTCCTATTTATGCCTTGGTCTTTCAAGGGCCAGTCTTTAGATGACACTTACTCACGAGGCAGCCAAGTCTTAGTGCTCTACACTTTTAAACTTGTGTAAACTTTTATGTAGTACGTATTTTAATAATTTCACAGAGTGTGATAGTTTCAACGCCTTAAAGCAATATACGAGAAAATAAGCAATTAGATCGAAATTAATGTTCACATCGCAACCTTAGAATCGTAAAAACACGACACAACCGGTCCTGGCTGGTGACATTATCGATCAACGAACATCGATCTAGTTTCGGCAATCGATAAATTACACACTTCACAAATGATGGACTGAACACGAGTTCTCAAACTGTGCTCAAATTAAAACTTTTTATCACAAGAAATAATTTGTCGCAGCATTTCTTATCTCGCATGGAGTTTGCATTATATTATGCCGCCAGGTTCTTATACTAAAGCTATATCATTGCACAGGTAGCCTGTTCTGATGGTTTTAGTTAAAAGAGACTTAGGGTGTTACCAGGCCAATGAATGATTAATGCTTCTTTTATCAAGCGATGTTATTACATCGACAATCCTGGCTCAGGACTAGGTATGTGGTTTCGTCAATCAGCGTGGTATGTTTTTTCTTAGATAGCACGCACATAAATTGACATGTGCCTAATATAAAGTATAAAGCCTATAGAAAGTAAATAATTCATCATCATCGGAAGCACTTCAGGGGGTCCGTTTTTCCACCACTTTGATAACTTTTTGTTAAAAACCTTTGATACAAGATCAAAGTTTGGGAACCTATGGCCTAATGCTAACCCACAGCCTGGGGCCAATCAGATGTCTATGAACGGGTCGTGTGTAATGGTCGGTAATGGCCGCATATTTCGTCTCGATGTAAACATTACTCTTTACATTTCATTTCGAAATGCGATTAAAAGCCAATACGTATTAATTAATTAATTAAATTAGATTAATTTATTATTACAACATTAATAAAGGTAGGTATACGCCCGGGTCCCACGCTAATCCGAGACGTCCCCATCTTATTTGAGAAAATATAACTATTTTGGGAATGGATTGTTCATTGACTTTTTAAAAAACTAAGTGTCGGAACACCTCCGCCAAATAGCGAAGTAGTCAAGAAATTTCTTAAGACCAGGATGGTTAGCGCTATCATAAATATCTAGCTGGCGACTAGGTACCGAATTGGCGAAGCACCTGTGAAGCTTCGGTCGCGTTTCGAGGTCCGTCAGATAGCCATAGCTATCTTAGTAAGCGATCATCATCATCATCATCATCAGCCTATTACAGTCCACTGCTGGACATAGGCCTCTCCAGTTGTTCGCCACTTAGAGCAAACATCTGGAGGATATACCCATAATCGCCACGCTGGGCAGGCGGGTTGGCGATCGCAGGGCGTAGCTTCTTGCTCCGGTGACGCTGCTGCCCGTCACCGGTCTTTAGTATTTAGCTACGCCTTCAATTGTGATGGTTAAACCGCCACCAATCGGTTGCCAGCGCCTCGTTTGTTATTCGGCAGGATGCACCACGGGCAGGTGAGGTTGGCATGGAGCGAAAAGATGATAGGCCGCTCCCTTACATCCCATACGTAAGCGGTCTGTAAGGCATAATGTCTTGGTAAATGATTTTTTAATAATTTTCAAGATGCTGCAATCTTACTTGACGGAAAATATGTGCAAACCAAAGTTATCTGGGTTTAAAAAAACGGCGAAACCTTTACGCTTCGCTTGGCTCGTCTTGGCGGGGACACGACCGTGCTCCCAGATGTGTTGTTGTTTATATGTATATTTTAGACTTACATCTATTGCTCATAGTAATTAAATTGGTTGGTTTCATTGCAAAGAAATCGTTGATATTACAAGAAGTAATTTACGAGTCTTGATTTTATCTAAGCAAGTATAGTTTTAACCTTGAATAACATAATTGGAGCGGATATTAGTGTTTTTTTAAGCAAATATTTATGCGATACAGTCATGTTATGATGCAGTCAAGAATTTAGACCTTTTGTTAAACGTTGAGCGTTGCAACATTTAAAGTTAAGTAACACAGTATTTAATTTATTTGCATACCTACTTATTGTAAAATTTTAAGAAATACTTACATTACAATGTTAACTCGGAAATTAATCTCTATAATTGTTTGTATATGGTAATTGTTCTACCATTATCTGACTAAGTAGAAGCGACGGTTTGACCTAGAATCTTCTTAATATTATAAATACATACAAAAGTTTGTGTATGGATAGATATTTGTTACTCATTTGCGCAAAAGCTACTTAACGGATTTTATTAAAAGTATAGGTACAGAAGCTCAAACATCAAATTAACACAATATAGGCTATGTTTTTAAGAACATTGATGCGGGCAGAGTCAGCTAGTGTAGCTAGTAAGTAGTACATATTGAACCAGGTCAGACCCTGCATTTAAGCATTTTTGCCCAATAGCAACCCGGCAGGCGGTCGTGCCGAGCTATCGTCCTATCGGATTTTTGGAGTGAAAGGGCATTAGTGTGTTTTGCATATATTTGTATACCTACTTTGATATCTCCTATGAAAACTGAAGTGGGAATGGGCGGGCCACATGGCCCGTAAGACCGACTCGTGGAGCAGACGTTTACTTGAGTGGCGACCATGGGATAGACAACGCCCTCGAGGAAGACCCAAAATGCGTTGGGACGGCGACATCAAGAGGACGGCAGGACATAAATGGCTGCAGGTGGCCCAGAGAGACCACACCCAGACAGAGATGAGTGGAAGCGTTTGAAGGAGGCCTACACCCGAAGGGTCGAGACGGGCTGAAGAGAGAGAGAGTGAGAGATCTCCTATGAACTAATCTCTTTGGATATTTGGCGCTGAAGCCTAAATTCGGTTTGTAGCAGCATGTAATGTAAATGTACATATCTAGTATTCAAAATTCAGTTCGGCTTCATATGAATGATATTTACTATGAAGCATAGCTACTACTATTGACAGAATCAGTCGTTCATTTGCTAGAGATACTTCTTCGAATCCCGGGACTAAAAAAAAAATAATGAATGATCGATTTTTATTATTTTATAGGTAATTACAACAGCTCTACCGACCAATGACGGGTAGCAGTGTCACCGGAGCGAGAAGCTAAGCCATGCGGTCACCACCCCGCCCAGCGTGGCGATTAAGGATATCCTCCAGATATTTACCCTAAGTGGCGGACACCTGGAGAGGCCTATGTCTGGACATATATGCTGCTGGCAGTAGATACAACAGCTCTTATAGTGCTTAAACAATACACCACAGTTGGCTTCAAATCACCAGGGTATTTGGTAAAATTACTTATTTTGCAATACGTTTGCAACTCCCATATGCGCTGTCATGAGATAATTATAAAAATGAATAATGTGGTATAGTTAGCCAGTGTGGAACTTAATATACTATACACATTTGTGTATATTACAATGAAATATTATAATGAGAAGCGAATGTAATGTACTCAAATGTATCTACATATATATAGGATTGCCACGAATAGTAAGTAATGAACTTACTTGGTTAGAATTACATAATTGCATGGCTGCTCAGTTCATTGTAATTTATTTAGAGGTTATCTGTGTTATTTATATGATAATAACATTGCAGTTCTCTGGTGATAATGAAGATAGACCTACCTAATCAGGATTGCCGCATATCAGATAATAATGAAAATTCTCCTTCTAAGTGCAAATATACTTGTGTTAGGAGAGGCGGCCCTGTTTAGCACACTGTCGCTCCCCAGAAACTAAGGGTAGATGTAAGTGCCCTCTCTTCACCGGGAGTGCCTGCCGATTGTCATCTACAGCGAGCCAGGGCTGGTTGGGACGCGGGCGTATACTTCTGCGCTACCCGAATCCCTGCAAGTTTCTGACCACTGGTGACACAGGGGGAGTAGACTCTCCTTAACAGGTATGCCTTCCCAATCTGGGAGGTGTGAGTCTCACATACTAAGCCGACTCCTCCAGAGACGGCATGACAGTGCTCAATACATTCCTCTTTAGGAAAAAAGAAGTAGAGATAACTCTAACTAAGAGTATCGGCCACTTGTCTTGTTCTTTGTCATCTGAGGCTGGCAAAGACATCTTTGCCAGCCTCAGATGACAAAGATAGGGATCTTTGCCAGCCTCTAAACTATCGGTATTCGGATTCTAGAACCTCTCGTTTTTTAGGTGGTACTTGCGATTATTTGACGTACGAGGCAGTCGTATGTATAGATAACACAGTGACAGATATCCATCTTGTTACATCCAGCGTTTGTCGCAACGTTCAACCTTCGGTTATCAGGGCTCACGTGAAATCACATTCGCCCCTAACGACATATAAATTACTCTAATCAAATGACAATTTCAGTTTCCGTTTCACTTTCGACATTGTGGCACGACAGGTGTGTATTCACACATATGTCCTTTATTACAATAAATGTTAGTAAGAAATTTTGTAATAGAAAAGGTAAATGTTCATTGACTATTAGTCAACTACGCGTTACATTTTTGATTTATGTTTTATTTACGAAATATTAAGTACATGCTTATGATTTTATGATACTCTATCTGACTTAATTTTGGGTCCAACCCACTAAAATACTGACTAAATACACATGATATATTATGAGAAATCATAAAGTATTGTATATCGTAAGCATTCAATATACTAAGTACTAAAATAACCTCTCTTCTTGTGTGTGGTATCATTATATAGTCTTCAAATTTCAAATACATACACGGAGATCCAATTTTTAGGGTACCGGAATACAGCCTTTTCCGGCATCACCGTTCATGAAACGACAGTGGTAAGTTTTAACATACCCAGTAGCTGCACTAGCTACTAATATAACGAAATATTCAATGCAAGTACACATGTTTAAGCAACCAATTGATGAGCCAAGTCCAAAGCAATTTAGCTTAATGTCGCTATGTTGATACAAATGATATATCATTGTTGATACGTTGGTCTGACTTTTAACTACGGTAAGGTCTCGGAGATACTCGTCTAAATGTCAGCTAATGGGTGGCATTTGAATGATGGAGTGTGTTTAAAGATCAAAGTCAATGCTATCGATGTAAAACCTCTCTTTTTATGTGTGTGTGTCCATTTGTCATCGCCTATTGTTATATACATACAACTCAGACGCGAAAAATTACAATAGGTCGGCTTTGAACGAAAAAAAAAGTAAGAAGAACAAAAAATTAGTAAAGTTTTTTTTCAACGGTCAAAAACATCATTTCATTTGGAAAAGGTAAAAATTAAAGTTAAAAAACACATAACTAAGTCTTTTTATGAAGAGTTTTCTTTTTTTGAAAAGTCTTTTATCTGGAAATTATTTTTCAATAAAAAAGGGACTTTACAAACTACTTATAGCTTATCAGCTCAAGTGCGCAGGGGCAAGGGGGTGTTTAGACACCTGTGCTCTCGAAGACTTATTAAATGCGAACGATAAAGCAATCCGGGTTTTCGTCTCATATCATATAAGTCATATAACTTTGCTATTGACACGATAAAAACAAAAAAACACATATTCAGGTACCGCCATCAATCGTCCACAGTTACGCCACTTTCATTAACGAATCCCCCCATTGTCCTGCGCGCGCGCAATGGCGCAAACGCAGTCGTGACCCGCCTTACGATAATGAGCTATGATTTACTTGATTAGCGGGGGCGGAAACTATAAACGTTGACCGATCGGAACTGGTGCAAATGTTTAATTGTATTGTCCGATTTGGCCTGCGGGGGACATTAGCTTGCTAAATGCCAACGAGGAATGAGTCAATCTGAGATTTGTTTTCAACCGACTTTAAAAAAGGAGGAGATTAATATGCTTTTTTGTGTGGGCACGTTGTGCAGGTACCGTTTTTTCACCAACGTGGATATTTTGAGGAAATTGAAACGGGGGAAGTTAGAAAAATAACTTTTGAAAGAAGCTGCTTGGGACAACATGAAAATATTTTAGAGCTTTCCAACTACGTAAATAAGTTTACATGGACAAGCAAAGAAAAATTAATACAAAAGCTTAGGTTTAAGTTTATTTATTTCTCCACAAAGTATACACAGAGTCAATGTTTACAAAATAGGTACAACTGATTTCTACACTTTGTGGAAGACTGGTGCATGAACTATAGAATGAATATGAAATTATAATTTCTAGCGTTTTAATTGGCTAGTGGCCTGTCGGTGACCTGTCAGTCACTATTTTCTTAACGCGAATGAACTATAAGCATGTAATTGCCTGTATTTCAAGCCACCAGGATCCCACCTCTTTTTAAACTACAAACTGTTCTTAATTTTCCCGAAAGGTTTGATGGCCTACGGTTACATCGTTAAATGCAGTTAATGCGCGGGTTCCAGGGGCGGCTCCCGGTTGGGTCAACTTAGAAAATTAACTCTTGTATATTGTCTCGGATTTGGGTGTTCTGGGAGACGTCCCCAGTCATCATCCAGAAGTCATAGACATTGGAAACCTTAGTTTTTGGTGGTTGGAGCGATTATTCAAAGACCACCCTGTTTTAAGTCAAATGCCACCTACCTAGAGTCTAACTTGAGCTTCGTTCGTTTAAGTCACCAGACTTAACACTTTCACCGCTTTAATACCAAAAATTTTGCAACCGACACATCATATCTCCATATTCACAATTAACATACAATTGCCGAAGATATTATCACCAGGTTTTGCATTAAACCATATGAATAGTAAACATATCGGAGATGTTATCATTACATCATATCGGGCTCACATTGTATGTTAAGAATCGATTATAAATCCCGATCGTGAATCGATACGGGTCTGATTGCGAGAGAACGTGACGAGCTACTGACAATGCATGGATATTTTGCATTGATATTATTTATTGTGTATATGCGTCGTAAATAAATGTGCCAATTGTGTGGAAGTCCTATACATCTAACAAATATTATTGAACTCCAATTCTTTCCAATGAAAGAAAAGCAAAATCTAATAAAAAAGTATGTTTTACCAAAAAAATACTAATTTCCATATGGTGATAATGGGACCCACTCGGTAGTACCACAGATTAATAAATAGTTACCGAGTCGATATTCTCGAAAACATTTCGAAATAAAAGAATTTGTCAAATCGGTTCACTATTCTCGGAGATATGTGGTAACAAATATACAACAAAAAAATCAGTTGTATTAAGAACCTCCTCTTTTTTTTAAAGTCAGCTAAAGGCTTCACATGCTGCTGCCAGTATCTCAGAGTTACCTCACTTTGATCATTGATTTTTGTTGTTTTTTGTCTGATGGCAGAAGAACTATATGTTAACAGCTAGGCTAACTGGGTTTATAAAATCTGATCATGAACTGTCATCTCGCGCATCGGGCGTGTGCCGTACTGTAATTTTTTCTATGTCTCTTCTATGTCTCTTCCCACGTTATATAGGGTCAGCTTTCCTAATTCTGCTTCTCGAAGACGGTCGTAAGTATATTGTCGGGTCGATTCTGCGGGGTCAGAACGACCCATCTTGGTTTGTCGGGCGGATTTTCGTCTTGTATGAGCTTAGTCATGCTTTTTGTTTTGTTTGTGAATTGTTTCTAATATCCTAAATTATTGATTGTTTGGCTTTGCAAATGTCAAATTCTAATGATGTGCTTCCTCCTAGTCTTAGGTACTAGCATAACAAATTAATAGGACCACGAAACAACTGGCCGTCTCAAATATCACTACTAAAAAAAGCGAGTACAAAATTCTCAATGGTGGTGCGGTAATGCGGTGTCTGGAGTGATCACTTACTATCAGGTGACCTTCAGGCCCGTTTGCCCCCCAAAACACCAAAAGCAATTCACCTCCACAGGTAACACAGTCGTCTCAAAACGAATAGTCGTGTTAAAGGGTCAATCGATAATGAATCGATTAACGGTCGATTAGCGAGCAGTAATCGGGTGCGTGCTTGAGAACAGACCGAACACGTGGCTCTCACCGCGGTTGGGTTACTGCAGTTGGGTAACAAAGACTGTCGCAACGTGTGTCTGTTGCATCGGTACTCTATCGAGAAATATTGACACTGGTCTCAGAATGAAGGTACGATAGGGCGGTGAGATTGGAATGGACGCGAAAAAGTTATGTTTAATGGTCAAGTTTTGGAAAGGTTAACTGAACATTTGATTAACTTATTAGCGAGTCTTCAAACTACACCTTTATTATTGGACATATGATATTAATATTGTTATACTTAGGTAATTAGTCTTTCGCGTGCCTAGGGTAGGTATTGTATTAATTGAGACTTGATAAATAAATAAATAACCCAAGACATGCCACGCTGGGCCACACTGCGCCGTCTAGCCCCAAACTAAGCCGAAGATTGTACTATAGGTACTAGATAACTGATAAACTTACATATAAGTAGATACTTTTTTTGTAAATAAATACATATTATACATAGAACACACCCAGACCAATACAAACAGAAATGATAATTCATACAAATGATTTAGATTTATCTCAGATCACTATGAGTACTCGTATTAGGTTTTACTAACGAGCAACCATACAAGTTCCGCCATTAATCAAAAGTTTGACAAGCCACAAATTATAGTTTTCAATAATAATTACTATCATCGCACAAAATCTATTAAGCCACTAAAAACAATGCTTGTAATCGATCCGACTGCGACCTTAACCTTTAAATCGATAAATCCATCAATCGATTGATTCGATGATCCGAGCCGAGACGGTATCTATTCTCTGTGGTATCGGATCGCTCGGTTTCCCGCCACTTTCACTGACAGCTGACCTTGACATCGCCGCCATATTGTGTTACGGTAATTAGCGTTATTTCTGATATATTAATTGGTTGTTTATTGGTGGGATGCCCTTGACGTAAGGTTCACGTGCACACGTTGCGGATTATGGTTTGGTTTGTACAAGCACTTATGTGACTTGTGGAGTTCTTTAAACGGAATTTGCGAAATCTTATAAGCAATGTGTTACAACCGATAACAAACTTATACCATACTGATGTATTGGACCTTTTCTAAGCACTACATCAGTTCTAAGATACCTAAACGATGACAAGATGACTAGGCTTCTAGCAACCCTTTGGGGATCGTGATTGGCGCTTATGCCACGACCTCCGTCATTTCTTCTTCATCTATCTATCCTATTACCGCAGTCCTGTTCTGTCCAATCCTCTTTTCATCGGACATTCCCAATCATTTTTTTTTATAATTGTTCGACATAATGGCTTCCCTACGCCTGATGGAAAGCGAAAGAGAAGCCTAATTTCCTGTTTTCAACATACTTAAATCCTATCTCCTGTCCCTTTAATACCACTATTCATTCTGGTATTAATTGTTTTGTAACCAAAACACAACTACGCGAATAGATTTGCCTTGTAACTCGTTTAACTTTCCCGAAAAACGCTAACTCAACGTTTAGTTATCTAAAATTAGATGAACAACACAAGTTACATAAGCAACATAACATTAATAAAGTTACACTGGCGCTTTAACCAAGAGAGTAACTTTCACTAGTATTGACCCTGCGATGGTGTGGTCCGCACATGAACCTGTTCCGATGTCGGTAACCTTAGCTAACCATGAGAATATTGACACTATAATTATCACACGCTTTCATTCAACTTTATAGAGTTTGAATCCCAACTTCGAAGGAACATTGTATAGGATATTACATAACAAAACACTGCTACGAAATCGGATATGATCTTAAAAAAGTAAAAAGATATCATAAAGTTAGTGGGTAATTAGGAAACGCGATGTTAATTAAGACTTGAGTTTACTTCCTATTTATTAGAGAGTTATTTTTCAACGGTACACAATTAATTGTACCTACGCCCATCAGATGAAATTGTATTATAATTAATTAATTGTTATAAACTAAATTGTGGTGCAGTAAATGTGTGATGCTTTTTTCTATAACACGCTATGTTTTTCATATATGCAGGACCTGCATTGCAGGTATTGTGAGACCTTTCTATCATAGAACATCAGATGAGCCACTTGCTCGTCTGCCACCCACAGTAATTAACAAAAAAAAACTTAAGCTTAACTACTAAGGTTGTAAAGCATGAAAGGTTCGGTTGCGTTTACCGGTCATGTCAATTTAGGATGTTTTTTCTAAACTGATTTGAGTATTGCTTCCAAAAAACTAGCTGCTGGACAAAAAGTGGTGTCAAAGAAATGCCCAAAAAGGTTTGCTTATGTTTGTCCTTTAGGGTTTCCTTCAAAATAATGAATTTATATGTACGTACTTATACGAGTATAACGACCTGTCCTCGCTTCGCATCGTTGCGTCGTTTTAAAGATGTAAGTACATAGGGACAGACACACAAAAGTTGTCTAGATTCATTGACTAAAAGTGGTTTTCTGGATAAGAATTTCTATAGATAAACAATCTTATTATATCCTTATCTTTTAATAACATCATACGGCATAATGCATATGTGTAATAATAAAAATACAATTAAGGAGCAATTTCAAATGATACGTAATTATTAGTGGTGGAACATGTTTTCAATGGAATTGCCCTTAATTTTGCCGGGCACCCTTCCGTCACATCACATGACTAATCTCAAGCAATCGCATACTTGCGTCATTAACAATACTCATTCAAAAACACAAATAAAAAAGTTTACCAAAGTGCCATTGTCTCAAAATGTGTATCTTGCGCAATTGTAACGCCAGAAAAAATGGGAGAAAGCGTTTTGTTTTCGCGAGAGTCATTCGGAATGACTGCGAAAATTTGTAAGTCATTACCGACTTTCTGATGATTTGCAAGTTGCGCTTGATTTGTAACCTTACTCATACTCATATCGTGGGTATCTGCACAGGTTTTTTGATTTTTATGAGTATTTGCTCTTTTGCTCACATATACATTCAAATACATGTTTACCTGGGTATAATTAAAATCTACTGCGGACACTATCCAAGCGCGATATCTAAGGCAAATCCCCCAAATGACAATTATCATTGGGAGAGGCCTATGTCCAGCAGTGGACGTTTGCAGGCTGATGATGATGATGACGATGATGTAGTAAGTACTTTCTATTTGACTAATAGCTCTATGGAATTTCGGAAATTAAGAAATTCATGATCTTAGGAACTAAATCTCTAAGGAGGAACTAAACCTGGTGGCGCGCACCAAGAGGTTTAGTTCCTCGTGCTTGCCTTGTGTCATTAAGTCATGGAATGTCCTTCCAGCTCATGTGTTTCCTTCCTCTTACAATCCTGGGTTCTTTAAGCGGGGCGTGAAACGACATCTCAGTGGGCCTTCATAAAAACAACTACAATGTTGCATAATTTCTTGAACCAAAATAATTGCCTAAGTAGGTTGAGATCGCTCTCAGCGATAAAACCACCTACATCGTAAGTCCTACAATATGACTATATTTTTTTCTTATTGTTTAGGTATCTAGGTATATCTACTATATAAAAATAAGTCGGGTTTTCCTCCCTGACGCTATAACTCCAGAACGCACGAACCGATTTCCACGGTTTTGCATTCGTTAGAAAGGTCTCGGGCTCCGTGAGGTTTATAGCAACAAGAAAATTAAGGAAATTTTACAGCCATCTGGTGGCGAAACGGAGTTCGCCGGGTTTGCTAGTTATTATAGAAAAAAGCCGTAGAACCAAGAAGTTTAAATTAACTTCTACCTAGGTGTCGCTTACTTAGTAGGTATCCAGTGAAAGGAAACTAATGATGATTATTGGTTTTCAATCGATAGTGGCGAGCTATCTTACACCGTCGGCAGATATGTTTCCTCATTGCAATGATCGGCCTTTTAATGATGATGAGAAAATACTTAGGCTTTGATTAGAAATAAGCTCATTTAGTGTAATGATCATCCCAGCGTTACCCCGATTGCGTAGGGTCACTTTCAGTTCAAAGACCTTCTATATTTGATGATACATAGTGGTCGTAGGTTCAATCTCCAAACAGTACCTACAATATTTGCATGAATTAATAACGAAGGTATCACACATTATATACTTAAATACGAATATAAACAACCAGACATTAACAAATACAAAAAGTTAATCACATGAATGTTTGTCCCGGGTGGGTATCGAAACCACAACCCTTACTTCAGGAGGCAAGTGTCGCTAACAATTGAACCACCGGGCCAGTCAAATGGAAGGACGGAAAAGAATTCATTAGTGCACTATTGTATATTATTTTTTTCATCCATTATCGCGATCTAATGCGCAACACTTTTTTTTTAAAAAGATGGAAAGAGAAGCCCAAGTCACTATGACAACGGGCAAATAACTACTTGTCAGTTGCCACCGCCATGCCGCCCCAACTCTAACCCCCCACGATCTCCGGAAACTCTACTCACCGGCAGAAACACGACCCGGAGATTGTTTGGTTTCGCAATTCTATAGGGAGGAGATCTTTCCCCGGACGGGCGGCTCAAATCGAGCGAAGATTCGTTATGCCATACCTCTGTTCCCTACTTAACAGCTCTCTTAACGTTTATCAAAATGCATTTCTTTACAATTTGACTATAGTGCAGCCCTAGCCGGGGGACGCAAACTGCGACCCCGGCCGCTGTTAATGTGAACAGAGGTAGCGTTTTAGCAGCCAAAACGCAGGGTAGCGTTTTGAACGCGTTTTTGCCGTTTAAAACCACTAGTTTGACCACGCTCTTACAGGCATCTGACAACTACAGCTATAACAGGCACACCTCCGATTGTCGACCGTTTAACAAGTCGTCGATCGCCATCGATCGTTATGTAACTAACGCGCGTGCGACGGTGCGTGTCGACCGTCGCACGTCCGACTTCCGCGCCGCACGCGATCGTTATGACGCAACTGAACGACGAACTGTGTTTAGGAAGAGTTCGCATGAATGAACTGTGAAGCGTCGCATCCTCAGATTAGTATCAAGGATAGAACGGCCTTCATCATCAGCCTGCGGACGTCCACTTCTGTACATAGGCCTTCCCCAATGACATTTGTCATTTGGGGGGATCTGAGAGAGGTAGGGCATATCGAATCTTTGCTCAAATTGAGCCGTTCGTCCGGGGAAGGACCTCCACCCTATAGAATACCGCAGCCAAATGATCTCCGGGTCGTATTTCTGCCGGTGGTGTCCGGAGCTCATGGGGGTTATCACAGCGACTTGGACTTCTCTTTCGCTTTCCATCAGCCATTATGTCGAGCAACTATAAAAAAAATGGAAGATCGGCATCATGATGAGGTTGATAGATGAGAACCGTGTCGAACAGATCGAACAGAACCTTCCCTGTGAGTGCTTTTGAGTAAATGTCGCCTGATGTGGGTAAAACGAATGGGGCAACAGACAAGTAACCGAATCAATTGCTTGTCAACGAGGGTTTTCTGAAAAAAGAAATCCACCAGATGGCACCACATAAAAAGCAGGTCCAACTGCTACGTGATTGGTTCACTTTGACATGTCACTGACATTTTCATAGCAAATGACCAATCACAGGACTAACTGGACCGCAAGGCTACATAACGCCATCTATCGGATATTTCATTTAGAAACACCCTCATTACCGCATCAGGCAGTGATTGTTCTGGCTATATACATCTAGTCTATTGATCCCGAAACGTAACCGAAGTCACGTCATGAGTGTTCCGCTAAGAGTCCATGATCGCCAACGATCATGGACTCCTACCACTGGCTAAAGTGACGTTAAAATCACAATCACACGGTGTGGTATGTCAACATCTACTTACACAGCTTCTCGGCCACTTAGTACCCACCTTGATTCACATGCAACTTCATTACGTATCGAACCGACCAGCCAATTGCTCAGACACACGGCAGTGCTTTAGAAAGGACCCAGCCAAGGTCGGGCGCTGTCCGGTCCACACTATATACAGACAAACGTACCTACGTACAGTAGGGATGGAAGATTTTTCCTTTTGAATCCATTTTCGGATGCACTAGCAATGCATCTGACTCTCATTTGGTAGTGACCTCTGCCTTTTGAGCGAAGGGCTATGGGTCCGATCCCCGCACAGTATAAAAATTTGTGAACATGTCTGTTTGTATTAGTCTGGGTGTTTACTATGTATAATATGCATTTATTATAAAAAATATAAGTAAGTTTATCAGTTGTCTAGTACCCATAATACAAGCTTCGCCTTAGTTTGGCGCCAGATGGCGACGTGTGGCCGAGCGTGGCATGTCTTGGGTTATTTATTTATTTATTGAGTTCCACATTTGAACGACGCGGCAAAGATGAGAACGAGGATGAACTTTTTCGTACGCTGTTGGAATTTTTTATACGGTGAAACTGTGATAACGGCCAGCAACTGAGGTTAATCGAATGGAAATCTCGCAAAATCACCGGATAATCGCAATGAATCGATTCTAAAAGTCGTTAGATCCCAGCATTAGACACATGTAGGTACACCTAAATCGATCTCCAAGAAAGATCGGTATGCATCCCTACGCAATAACATTCGCGTATTGTTCGCAGTGAATGTGCGTGCAATTATGTTGCGGCTTGTGAGAACTATGGCAGTGTATGGTGAACCTCGAATAGTTCAAGACTGCAGTTATTGATACGCCTGAGTAGCTAGTTGTAAAGAACTTAAAGATACTATAACAATGAAAAATGAATCGATCATTCGATGGACAGGTCGCATATTTTTGCACTCATTAAAACTCATTAATTTAACTTCTTGTCTGAACAGAAGCGGTTAGTTAATATGTATCTTTAACGCTACCATCCATTTTCCCTGAAGCATATTCGGTAACAATTTTCGTGAATAATACCCACAAATCACTGCTGTAATCGCTCATAATTCATAAATACCTCAACCGTGGTCTATAACGTAACATTTAATATTTGGTTCGATAAGCCTTTTGTTAAGTGGTAAACAGTTATTTCCTAATTAGGAATTCGTGCGTAATCATAATAAATAAGTAAGTAAATAGATAGATCGCGAAACAATGCATAGCTACCAGGCTAATATTACGAGTAAGAACATAGTATCAAATGGTGGTTATGACTGGGAACCTCTTTTAGGACACCAAGTCTTTAGCTATTTTGTACCTCAATGGCAGGCAAGTTGTATAATCACTATATTGTAGTGTAGGATACATAATACAAATAAAAATACTGCTTAAATAAATAACCCAAGACATGCCACGCTGAGCCACACATCGCCATCTAGCCCCAAACTAAGCCGAAGTTTGTACCATGGGTATTGTACTACACAACTGATAATCTTATTTAGATACAACTTTTTATGTTAATAAACATACACATGTTACGCACACAATTTTTTGCACTGTGCAGGGAGTGAACCCACGACCATTGGCTTAGAAGGCAGTGGTCACTACTAAATGAGCCATCGAGCCATTAAAAATACATCCCACACATCTAGACACATTAAATAAAGTTCACAATGTATTTCTTTTTTAATATCTTGTTTTACAAAAACCTAGACAAGTCATACCAAATAAATCGTTTTTATTATCGCAATCATGCACATTACTGTCATAACAATAAACTACAATTCCTATTCCGTATCGAAATCCGTCCGTCAAAGGTTTAAAGTTTACTTGTAGGTAAACAGGTTTCAAATATCACCGGGAAATGACCAAAGGTCCCATGACTCACTAGCGCTACATACTCATACAATGTTGTATTAACAAGCACGGTGTATATTTGCAATTCTGTTATCAGGACTAACAGTTTAGTTAGAGTTCAGCTTAGAAAACAACATTCCTCATTCGAACATTTTACGAAGTCATATTCTCAATCTTTTACTGTGTATCTATGACATCATCAGCCCTTATCAGTCCACTGCTGGATCGATCAAAGTGGCAAACATTGGGAGAAGCCTAGCTATGTTTAGTTGGACTGACAAACGCCGTGTATTCTACGAGTATGACTGAAATTCTCTACCTCATTCTATTAGACGTTCAAATCTCTTATTAAGTTAGATATGCTATTGCACGATCCTGGGCTTCTCGCATGTAGCGAGTATCGAACTTTTAATAAATTTAAGTTTAATGGATGGCAAAACCTCACTTTGTGGTTTGCGACCAAATTCTTCATAATGTAACTATTTGTGCTAATCGTCATTCTTCTTGACTTTATAGAGTAAGGAACTGTAAGTATTGTATTTTAACATATCGTACCTATGTGATTTTATGGAACAGGACAACGCTTTCTGAGAGTCACGGTCAGTGCCATAATGTGAATATTCATTAACCGGCATACTTTATGGCAAACGTATCCGAGTACATAATTATGTTTTTACGTTAATAAAATGATGAGATGGCATTTATGAGCAAAATTACCGGACTTAAAAATATCCTCGAGGTGACATTTCTTTATATGACAAGAGGCGGTATCCGGAAAATCTTAGGACTTGTAAAACATAATGAAAGACATAAACAGTATAACATAAAGAGTATCTATCTATAAAGGGCAGCGCAGACGGTGCACCTTTTGTGCGATAGAGTCTGCGTCTGAGACATTTATAAAGAGCATCTAGGTCCTTTAAGCTCTGCCGACAGAATGATCGAAGATGTGCGTTGAGTCTGTGAAATATCCGCGACAGATTTTTGCGCGTCGTGTGCGTTACTGCATATAATTGCATCACAGACTAAAAAGTGCAATAAAATAAAAATCATGTTGTTTTGTGAAATTTTCTAAAGTAGCACTAGTTTTAATAAAATACCACATCATTGTATCGA
Source organism: Conogethes punctiferalis (assembly GCA_031163375.1). NCBI lineage: Eukaryota > Metazoa > Arthropoda > Insecta > Lepidoptera > Crambidae > Conogethes > Conogethes punctiferalis. The sequence continues at coordinate 5,225,508 of CM062077.1, read as the reverse complement.
TTAATCAATGAACAGCCTTGACCCATCCACTGCTAATGTCTCTATCCCGGGCTTCCTCCGTCCAGCCAAATCCAGCAGTTCTTCTAATGTCATCAGCCCAACGGGTTGCGGGGCGTCCTACACTACGTCTATCTAAAAGTGGTGTCCACTCCTCGTCTCGTCTGCTCCACGGATTGGCATTCACTTGTATATTCAGCAGCGAAAGTAATCGATACATTTGTGATCTGACTTTTCTGTTGTCCATACCTATTTTAAGTGCCTCAGATAAGTACATGTTTCACATTGCTTACCTCGAATCTTCAATCCATTTAACAACAAGTTGTATTGAATTGTATTTAAATGGATAGCCGGTATTTGGATTTATAAAACACTTTACACCTTACATAATATACCTATGTTCGTAGATGTGTGCTCTTTTTACTGGACACTTACCTGAAAGAAGAAAACATAAATTGTTAGTAAAATGTAAATTATTATCTTGTCATTGTTCTTTTAAAATATCCTTAAACATTTAGGCATCAAATGCATATCTACTATAAATAGGTATTATTAGGAATTCGTAAACAAGAAAAACTCAACTACCCAAGTAATTTCCATTTTATACACATCTATTATTATTATAACAGTTTTCGACAGCCACGGGAAGAAATGGAGCAGTGACTTGTATTTTTTCCATTGAATATTCCCACGACTGAACTTCTTTACTTAGTTCGCAAGCCGTAACCAACACGCCCATCGTAATCCAGTAAATATAGGTATATTATTCGTAATAAAGTCGAAACCGCAAACATTGGACGAGCATTTCACAATTTGACCTTCCTCTCGCCCATTGAAGCTCAGCAAAATTGTGTGTGTGAAAAAAGGCACAATGTAAACACAGAATCTTCAATACAAAGGCACGCGTGTGGTAACGATGATTACTGGCTTTGATTTTGATCGAGATAAAGGGTTAAGAGTGAGCTGTCTAAGAATCATCATCAGCCTATTGCAGTCCACTCCTGGATATGTCCAGCTATTTGACGGTTTGATTGACAACAACAATCAAACTGGAGACGCTTATATGGGCCTCTCCAGTTGTTCGCCACCTATGGCAAACATCTGGAGAATATACCCATAATCGCCTCGCTGGCCAGGTGGGTTAGCGAACTCAGGGCGTAGCTTCTTGCTCCGCACCGAAAAAAACACCGATAAAAACCGCACAGCGCCATATAGTCCCGAACTAAGCCGGAACTTGAACTATGGATATTATATAGACACCCTGATAAACTAACTTAGACACTTACTAAAAGCTCTCATATTTAAAAGACACCGACCGAATCACACGCAAGCTAGTTAGCTAACTTAATAAGCTTAACAGCATCCATTTAAATTAATTATCGCGTGATTAACTGTTTTAAAATGATTTTAGTGAGATGAGGCGTGCAATCAACGAGGCGGCTAAATGATGTTCGTTATTGATCAATTAGTTATAGTCACGCTCGCGACTAAGAAACACAGCGAATATATAGGTTTTATAGAAAACTACATTCGCCCGAGGCTTTGCTCAGGCGCAGATCTACCATTGTAGGCTTGATAGACATGCCCACAACCTTTATAACTTGTGACGTCACATTTTTCACAGGCTGATGATACTTCCGGTAACTTTAGTAGTTTGTTTGTACTTTGTAACAAACCTTTTTTTTCTAGAGGGAAATGCATTAGGTATCTTAACAAGTAAATCGTGTGCAAAGGTGCAATGGTCCAATGTTGTTGTTTGCTTTAAGGATGCTTATATTCTATTTTTTTGTGGGTATTCCTCGCCTCCCTTCAATCTTGAGGCGGTGTGAGTTCCACATAACTCCCCTCCGGGTGACGGGGATGCTTACATGCATTTTCTCAGGCAAAAAGAAAAGATGTGCCAACAATCTTTTGTCAAAATTGGCAAACAGCTGAAGTGGCCTATAAAGTGTGATGATGACTTGAATGTGCTATATTTCATTTCCAAGAGAAACGTTCTGTAAGGTATGTTTTTAGCTAAGTCTCCATTAAATTCAGAACTCCAAATTACTTGGAAATTCGATCTTATTAAAACTTCTTAACACAATGACACAATAATGTCATGTTATACTCGTAATATATAACTTCACGCAACAATAAGTCATAGTTCATACCTCAATAACTTCAATTACCTACCACCTTCTTTCTCCGTCGCCAAAGGAACCGTTCAACAGTGTTTTTTTATCGTTTTATTAAACATTCGTGCTAACAAGTTACGTGAAATGTTCGGTGTTGTTGTGTAAACTGCATGTAATGTTTATGCAATGTGTATCGGGCCGAATTGTGCGTTATTGTGTTTGTCTGTTAAAAGGTCGAAAGAACAAATAGGTGTAAAGAATTGCAACTTTTTATTCAATATTACAATCTACAAGGCTCTATCAAGGTATTAAGTTATCAACTATCGACCAGCCTGGCTATTCATGATGCCGAAATCGGATATTGTGAATTACTTTCGTTAAAATTTGACATTATTTTGACCTAGAATAATGTAACTGAATAAACGTGCGAGTAACTTTACGAAGCCTCGCAGATTAATTACTTAAATTAAATACATAGTTACGTCACAAATAGTTTACGGCAATTTTGCTTTCTGTGACTTGGAAGTGAAACGTGAAGGAGCATCTTGCTTGTCGGTTGCAAACATGAAACTAAGTTTTCTTGGCCATTATAACAGAGACTCAGGCCCTCGTTTTCATTTAATCACGAAATCTCAGAAACTACAATACCTAATTAAGTAGTAAGTCATATACGTAGGTTATATGCGGCTAAATAGGTGCTTAGGCCTCGACTTGCGGATATCCACTAAGAATGCATTTGTCGAAAAACCATCTCTAATGGGTGAAACGGGGATTGATTTCATACGTGGGAAGCCCGGACGGATCGCTTGTAACAAACATATTGAGGACTGAATTACTGCATCTCGCCTAATTATGCAGTTTTTTTTACCTTAACAATAATGAAATAACAAAAACTTAAGTAATAAGGAAACGAAGGAAGCTTTATTTCAGCGTTTTTTCATCTGCAATAATGCATAATTTACAGCAAGGCCGTCTCACGAACAATGCGGCTACAATAGAGACGATATGAAGGCTCAATGTAACGCTTTGCGGTTCGCGGTGCATGGGAAAATTTGAATAATATGCAGTTACGAGCATGACCCTTGATTTTGTCGATATTACCTACTTACAAGCGGTACATTGATATACGGTTAGCACATGGTTTTATACTTTGCTATATTTCTTTTAGAAGAGAGATCGAGAAGCTACGCCTACGATCGCCAACCCGACTGCCTAACGGGCGATTATGGGCAAAACCTTCAGATGTCTGACCAAATCCGCCAACAACTGGAGAGGCCTATGACCAACAATGGACTGCTATATGCTGATGGTTTTGTTTATATTATGGACTCCATTGCATATCAGGATTCCGCAAAAATCTCGTGTTTAATGGTAAAATGTAATAGACCGGTATTTTCGGACTGTGTACACACACTACTTTCATATTTGTAACTCCAACTTTGCAAATGAGTTCTTATAATAACATAACAAAATATGTAGAATTGTGTGCTTGATTTTAAATCCAAAACAAAAGTTCGGTTGTTTACTATAAAGTAATTAGTACGATAAATATGTTTATTTATTAATATCTTTTCGCACAAATAGTAGATTTGAGTATGAATTCTTAGTAGGTAGTGAGTTTCTAACCTAACGTATCGCGACAAACAAGTGAAACAATTTCGAATCCGAAGTGGTAACTAGTGCTGTTAATGATCACAGTTATCAAACTATAGTAATAGGCTTTAACAATCAAGATCCTTATTGCGTTCAGTTGAAAAAATCATTGCCTGTCATACAAAGATGATTATCACTAACTAATTCGATGGAACACCTTTCATTCGCAGATTAATTATTCACGTTTAGAATGTAAAACTCGAGAATGGTATAACAACAGTCCATATTCGATCGCACTTTCTAATAAAACTGACATTAGATTTGATTGATACAGCGTCGGCGATTTAAATCGATCGATTCGTAATTGTAATATCGGACAATCGATTTAATTAATTGAAAAAATATCAGTTCGTTCGGTCACGAATTTGCTATTCGTTCCGGAACTTTCTTACAGATATAACTGCTTTAACACTGGGATCCATCAAATCAAATCATTTATTTGTGAATCATAGGTAGAACATACGTAAAGTGGTACCTACATTTATTTGTAGTCTCCAGGTTCCTCAACAAACACAATTAAACGCATTGTGAATTAGCACATAGTGACATAACTGTGTCACAACGGTGCCGAGGTCACAGACTGTCATGTAAATTTCTTTCGGACGCATTTGTACCGAGACATTGTCTTGGTCGCCCACATTTCGCCTACTGGGTACAGACCCTTGTTTTATGTACCGGTATGTACGCTTCTATTTTGTTAAGGACATTTACCCAAATTCGTGTCGCTGGCCTAGTGGTTATGGCCGGTGGCTTCTTAGCAGGAGGAAGTGGTTCAAACCGCGTCATATACCAATGTATGTTTTTTGTTGTGATGACTTTGAAACTTGCTTTTTTTTGTTAGAGTAGCATGACATAATGGCTTTCCTACACCTGATGGAAAGCGAAAGAGGAGCCCAAGTCGTAGCGACAACGGGCAAGTCACCTGTCATTTGCCATCGCCATGCCAGCCCAACCCTAATCCCTGGATGCCGATGCAGCGCTCACCCCACGAGCTCCGGAAACCCTACTTACCGGCAGAAACACGACCCAGAGGTCATTTGGCTGCGGTATTCTAGGTGGAGGTTCTTCCCCGGACGGGGCGGCTCAATTCGAGCGAAGATTCGCTATCCCCTATCTCTATTAAAACGCACGCGCGACATTAGGTACATTATGTACTCACTTGACGTTTCGGTTTTTTTGCAACAACTGTAATAACAAGTAACCGGTAAGTACCAATAACCGTAGCTCCAATTGCTCGCTTCCTACGTAGCCTTACTTCTGTCAATCAGTAATATCGTTTTATCAAGTGGTATTAGCAGCCGGTCAGTCAATCTCGTCCGATATCTTTTGTCTCGTTACTCAACAGATAAGTAACAGATAAGTGTGGATATTAAAACGGCCGTGCAGAGTCCATTACTATGGACAGAACCAGAACGGTTTCCTCCAACGTTTCTCGTGCGGTGCGCGCTTTCTCCGCGAATTGACGTGACGTAACGTTCGCTCCTTAAACGCCTATGAATATAGCACGTGGTCCGGCTAAAATGTTATTGTACAGTCCACATCAGTTATAACATCATTAACATCCAACGTCACAGCTGGAATTAGACCTCCCCCATTGACAAATTGTCATTTGTCACCACGCTTGGCAGGCGGATTGGTAACCGCAGTAGGTTTTATTTGTAAAGAGGTAACTAACGTAATTTACTCAATTAAATCTACACGACCAAATTTATCTAAGTTGACAAATAGAAATATACAGACAACTTTTCATATCAATATTATATCATTACCACGTTTTCATACATTTTGGTTGCTTAGATACATTTTATTACCTAGATTGTTGAGATGATTATGAAAAGCTGTCTGTTTACTTTTATTTGATAAATGTGCGCTTAGATCAATTTGACGTTATGGATGTTGATGTCATTTTAAAACCTTCGGTACGTAGATTTATCAGGTTTTAATTGTGAGTAGATCTATTTTAGTGGCTTAAGTGATGACATATCTGCTGCTGACTGTACGTGTAACGCTATAGGTGTTGCGTATGAAAAGTAGCGTCGTAACTGGAGGCTAGCGTTAAGTAGCCAATGCCCTGTCGGCTGAATTCGCGCGTGAAACAATAGATTTTGTGTTGTATATTATTTTAAACTTTCATCAAGATCAGTTCTTCCGCGATCGATGCTTGTATCTCATCAAGTAATGTCGACCGAAGCGACTCTCGAACGCCACTTAAGCTGCTCTAATTATGACGTAAAATCTTATCTATATGTTTATATTCTGGGATCGTGGATTTCGACATCGACAGATTATACCGTGGATTATACCTATCTTTACGCATTAGGTATACCTTTGACCAAAATATACAGTATCTTGCGTTTCTTAACCGTGTTTACAAATATTTTTCTTAACAGTTATTCTCTACCCTAAGGTAGAATGTAAGGAAAGTCATGTAAAGTGTTAATAATTTAGCGTGCTTTAAGCGAATATCTTCCTAACTTATCCAGCACATAATTAATTTAGCTAACATGTAATCAATATGAATTACGCTCAGATATCACCTAACACCCGTGTTTTAACATGCAACCGCAATGCATCGGTGCTAGCCAACCCAGTTACAAAGTTCAACAGATCCAGTACTAAGTATGTGTTAAGAGTTCTTACACATAAAAGTCTGGTCCGTGTGACTTTATGATTTAGAATAGGACTACCCCATATCATCACATGTCGTAGAAGAAGACTAATAGAATATAATTATATATATTTGACTGGCTCGATGGCTCATTTGGTAGTGACCTCCGCCTTCTGAACCAAGGGTCGTGGGTTCGTACAAACATTTGTGTTCATGAACATGTCTGTTTGTATTTGGTTCGGGTGTTTACTATGTACAATATGTATTTATTTAAAAAAATAAGTATCTAAGTAAGTTTATCAGTTGTCTAGTACCCATAGTACAAGCTTCGGCTTAGTTTGGGGCTAGACGGCGCTGTGTGACCCAGCGTGTCATGTCTTGGGTTATTTTGGTTATGGCCAATTGACAATTGTCATCGGAAAAGGCCTATGTCTAGCAGTAGTCGTTTGCAGGCTGATGATGAGGATGATGAAGATTTTTTACTTTAGATATACGTGGGTTATACTTCTTTTTAACCTACAATAAACAGACATTTTCTTGGTATTTCAGATTTAACTTCTTAAAAATTATAAGGGAAATAAATATTTTAAAACATCATATAAATATGGGTTGATATAAGACTATTTAGTCTTTCTTTTTATCTCGTTATCATATTTTTTCTGTGCAGTGGCATTCCACAAAATATCGTGACAGAGCGGCCCTTTTCATCGGAGACAGCATTTCGATTTACCGCTCTGTCACAGTATTTTATTAAAAACAATCAAATATAATCGTTAATTACTTATCGGGAAACCGATTAGTATTTTGCTATGATTTTAAGTATATAATAAGATAAACAATATTTTTGGACAATGGAAAGATTAAATAAGATGTTTTTACATCTACTAATTCAAACGAAGGACGGATTATTGTAGGTTAAAAAGAAGAATGACCCATGTGTCTTATGTTATGATTAGTACGATTACAATGTCGATCGACTCACTAAGTAACTTTAATCCATTTTATTATAACACCTAGATAGATACACACGTCAGCGAACACTTACCAGTGGAATATGGCGTACCACAAGGTAGCATACTGGGGCCAACGCTATTTCTCCTTTATATTAGCGATATTCTCGATTTGCAGTTGCGTGGTGCTGACATCGTGTGTTACGCTGACGATACAGTCATACTATTTCAAGACGATTCTTGGGATACGGTCTACAAGAAAGCTGAAGATGGAATGGCTATCGTGACAAAATGGCTCAAACTAAATCTACTCACCCTAAATGTTGAAAAAACTAAATACATAGCTTTCCACAAGACCCGTGTCTCCAAACCACCCAACTCATTGTGCATCAAAATACATAACTGTATTCAGCAGCCCCTGCAGTCGAACTCCTGTACTTGCCAAACTATCGACCGGACAGACAAAATCAAATACCTAGGTCTTTTACTTGATGAAAACCTCTCCTTTAAACATCATATCACTGCCACCTCAAACAGAATTAGGAAAACGGCATACATTTTTAAATCTCTTAGACACTCAGCACCCAAAAAGATTCTCCTTCTAGTATACAAAGCCATTTGTCAGTCAATAATAATGTATTGTATCAGAGTGTGGGGTGGTGCCGCCAAGTCCTCAATGATGGAACTTGAACGAGCCCAACGTACCGCTCTCAAGGTCATGCTCTGTAAACCTTTCCGTTTTGCCACCAACTTGTTATACCAAGAGTGTAATGTTCTCAGAGTTAGACAACTTTATATACTGCGGGCAATAATGCACGTTCACAAAATCACTCTGAAATCCACAAATTACAAAAACCTTTTAAAGCAACGTGTGTTCAAAGTTCCCATCATTAGAGTGCGCACCGCATTTGCCAAACGGCACCCATCATTTCTTTTAACGCGGTTGTACAACAAAGCATGTCGCAGTGTAGACATTAAGTCACTACCCGTATATGAGATCAAGTCAGTCATCGAGTCGTGGCTGATGGACATGGACTATGCTGAGACAGAGAAACTCCTTTGTTAACCTACCCTTTACTTTACTCCCCAGCTTACCCACACGCGCATACACACGCAGACGCACACTCACTCATACACTCACACCCCATACACACACACACACACGCACACCACACACACGCACACCACACACACCACTACACAAAATACACCTACTTCACATGATTAGAGTCTCCATTTATTTTTATTGTAATTAACTCCTCTGATAAAAAACCTTACTTAATGTCCCTTTATTATGCCCTTTGCACCTAACCAAATTCAAATTAACTCTGGTTGATTGCCCGAGTCTGGTGTCTACAGAATTGCGCTACATGGTAACCGTGCTACTGACTGCTGCGTTACAAGCAATTATGCTTAGTGCAGGGTCGCTAGATTTAAGAGATTATTGTAGACGTTTTAAGGAAATAAAGTTATTATTATTATTATTATTATTATTACCTAGTTTTAATCACAACTCGGCCACCGAAGGCCGTGTAAGGAATGCGATTGCCAATGCATTTTCCAAAGGCCACTAGTCACAGATGATTACGTATTACGCTAATATCCTCTTTTTCATAATTTCTGATAAGGTGCACGTTGAGTTGCGTTAATTTTCCTAAAGGTGTTTACACACGGGCAGCATTTGACCATCTACACGTATGTATGTTTTTCTATTGTAGCACAGTATATATCCCCGTACAAGTTTTCTTTACATAAAAAATCTCGCTAAACGATCTTGGTAGAGCATAAGACACCTAATTCATCAAGACGTTCAATTCTTTCCAGGAGGGACACATTTGATTATGTAAGTTTTTTTTCAATTGACAAACGCCCTAATAAGTGATCAGATTAGCTTAGCTCGCCGGAAAGTAAATAGTGCATTAAAAATAAATAAACAAGCCAAGACACCTAGTCACCTACTTAGTCCCAAACTAAACCGAAGCTTGTCCTATAGATACTAGACAAGTGATAAAATTAGTTAGATATATTTCCGTGGTCCCACATTTTCTCTACAATTAAACTGTTATAAATATCCAAAATATTCCACACGGGGCCGCACATTGCCATCTGGTCCTAAATAAAACCAAAAGTTGTAGCTTTGGAACTAACCCATAGTGTTAGGTGTCAGTGTCGACGGATATGGCATTATACGCTTTAATGTCTTTGCCTTACCATTTTCTTATTTTTTCTGTGACAGTGACAACCCACACCACTGGTGTGGATTGTGCTGAGATTGCAATATAACAGTATAAAAGGCTGATCTTACAGACACAAGCAGTTCGACCATAGTCATGAACACAAGTCCTAGAATTGCTGCCCGCGTAATTGTGTAAAAGTACCAATGCATAATGTGAATGTAAGTTAGTGAAGTAAAACAAGTAAATAAATGAAGTTACTGAGATCGAGTTGGTTTTAATCCCTACAAGTCCGAAGAGGGATGAAACGAGAATTAATTTCTCGCCACGTCCACAAAAATGTAAGTACACGGTTTTATACATTAATTTTTTTAAATTATTCTAATTGAGAGCTATTAGCAATTTTTTCCAAACTTGTTTTATACAAGGGAAGCGTGTACATTTACTTTAGTAGTCTGCTTATCAGTAAATATAGTATTCTATTGATACATGGATGGATATATTGTTTGCTGCACACCATAGAATTAACTTGGAGCTGGGTGAAGTAAACATTTACATAGACTAATAGTCATACTAAGTTGATACTCTTAATAAATTCAAAATTAAAATAGTTTATTGCAAACATGTGGTACAATACAGGATGGTATAAGAACTATGTGTACAGCACATGCACCCTGCAAAGGCGTCGCAATTTATACAATAGCAAGATGAAATTATTTTTAAAACATTCTTATCATTTACTTATTAGGAATTGCTTCAATAGCTTAATAAATAAAGTTTCTTCTTCTATACTCCTTATATGAAATAGTAGATAATTATAAATTTTGATTACCACAATGTAAGCGCTTGATGATAATACTTTAAGCTTAGAAAAGGAAACCCTAAATTTATTTAAGTATCGTCTATTAATATTGATAGAAGAGTACAAGTTCGAGGTGTTTTTTTTAATAAATTTTCATGACTCTAGTATGTAAATTGAAGCTAGTTAATATTTTTTTTGTTTTTTTAAAATGAGGTTTGTAGGATTACATTTGGTCAATATTTATAAGAACTCGTATATGCCGGCGAAGGCCCTTCGCCAGGTCCAAGAAGTTCCTCCATAATGGATGCAGAAATGAGACTACTACTTTATAACACTTTATATTATCATATTATTTGCAGAGAGTAACACCTTATTTACAATTTATTTACGAACATAATTATATAGCAGAGTAACACCACACTAAAAGTTCCCGCCAATTTACTTGAGTGGAACAAGAAGTGACGTCACTTACAATGGTTTTTATTTTGCAAATTAATTATATCTATAAAAACATGTCTTAAATGCCTAAATTGATATTTAAAAATAGTTATGATTTTTATACAGTAATAATTTAATTAATTGATTAATTTTAACGCGAGTTTTAATGCTGGATTTTACAAACCGGAAGATGGCGACACACGTGATTGAAAAGTATTATCTATTATTTCTAATATAATTATAAAATAATTCGATGTTCAAATACTATTACATAAGCTACTAAAAGTATGTTTTACATCCATAAATCATTTAAAAAAAATTGTATATCAATTAAATATTACAACTATGAATAAATCTAATCGGAAGTTGTCATCCAACGATATTTTAATAACACAGAATCAATACAGTTACTTTTTACGCCAAAATCAGTAATTAAAAAGGCTTGCCGCCCATATATACGTATACATTTCTTTTGTAGTGTAATTATGCTGTCAATATTAGTACAGTTGCCACGTAGAACTATACCGTAAGATAAGGGAACCGCTTGGTTCGGCACCAAGTTCAGCATAATAATAATTTTGTTTTCACATAGAAAGGATATAGATTTGTTTTAGTTCATATTTTAAACTTGCACGTGTTCAATCAAATCACTTGGAGAGAAAGTTAGATAGGGATTAATTTTCCACACTCGTGAGTAAATATAATCAAATAAAGAAAATATTTACAGATTTATAGTCACAGCAAAGTCAAACGCCACGTCAACCAATATGTTTCGAAAAGTGTAATATTTGATTTAATGATAAAACGTTTCTAGGTTCCTACACTATACAACAATTTTAAACTAAATTTTAAATTGTTTCGAGTCAGAATCAGATGGCATCACATCGGCAGACAAGCCCTTAAGTGCATGGAGAGCCATGTATCAAATAATTTTGAAGATATTTTGTGTAAGTAATGGAATATTCGAATTAACTTCCACATACAAGGCATTTGCTTATTATCCTTTGAAATATCACTGCAGCTAATAGAACATTAAAAAGAACTTATCTAGCTTTCGTTTGTAGTGCACTTTACACCCCTCATGGCAGTAGAATTACTTCATAGCAGAGATTCCTTAACCCGGAGTGATTCGGGATATGCGTAGTGGGAAGAAGCACTGATAATAATAATTTCACAGTTTGATATCGTACATGGACATGTTTCTTTTTCATATTGTAAACGCTGACCCTACAAGACGGATCAAGTAGTGTGCTGTGGTATGAACATCTAAAAGGATTTTACAAAAGCGATGGTATATATCCGTCTCCTAGGTATAGCACACAGGGACAATTTTTATACTTGAATTTTTGCGAGAAGTAAAGGCTTGTTTGCGGGACGATTTTAAACAATACAGGATTGACCGTTCCCCATTCGGTGCCTTAAATTTATCGTGCATTTCATGCAACATAACAATGTGCGATAAACTGCATGTATTTAAAACGAGCTTTTTCGAAGATTTTACAGATTTGACGCAGAGACATGAAACATGGTGGCTGCGGCGGCGCCGGCCGGATAGCTGGCAGTCTTCGATTTGAGCGTTGGGTATTATGTACCTGTTTTTTGTGTGAGTTTAAATAGCCAATTATGTTTCGCACTTCCAAAAGTGATTACCAAAATAAATAGTCTGTCTTGTCTAGGGGCAGGAAGGCTGTGAACATTGTATATGGGGACATTCTGTAGCATATTTAAAATCATCAGCGTTACGCCCATGCGAAGCCGGGGCGGCTAGTGTATAAATGACAAAAAGGGATTATTGTTTAGCTTAACGATACGATTAATTCCCTCGGTTTTGTCTATGAGCTTAGGTACACACCTTAGATTTTGAGATATATTTTTATGAGTGGTTACTCATATGAGTATGTATGTATCTATATAACTTGCTTAGACATCGTATCTATTGGGGTTTGAAAGAGAAAGTTAATGCCATTACGTACGGGGAGTTGAAGGTGCTGGCGGAGTCCAGGGAGGAGTGGAAATTACTCCACCGACAAAAGTGAAGGTCTTTAATTTAGAATGAGTTGGGACGAGTATATACTCGTATAATAATGTGTGGTGAAGGTTGAGACATCTATATTATAGTAGGTATATAGTAGGTATATAGTAGGTATATAGTAGGTATATAGTAGGTATATAGTAGGTATATAGTAGGTATATAGTAGGTATATAGTAGGTATATAGTAGGTATATGCAGAGTCTAAATGTCTCAATACGAGTGGTTGTGTGAGTATGTTATTATAAGCATATTATATTTGGTTTGTTATATATTGTGTATTGTATGTAAATTATAAATTTACTATATTGTATATATATATATATATATAGACTTTTGGACATATAATAATCTTTATTATAAAAGGGAAGTACATGACAGACTTAGTGCCGTGTGGCATTCTAACAACTACTATAATTATATCCACCAATATACAAGTAATGCCCATACATATATATTTCATATAATAATATACCTACTTACATATAAATAGTATATATGGATATACATATAATAGATAATATATTCAGACATAGACATCAAATAAAGTTTGTATATAACAAAAGATGACAGTCTTAGACAGCACTTAAGAAAAGGTCACGGGTTGATCTCTTAAATGCTAATTTATTACAGGAGGATTGAATACCCTAAGAAGAGAGTTCCACAGCCCGATAGCCACCAAGGTGTATGAGTTTGACATGTAGCCAGATTTGTGATATATAGGTATATGTAGACATTGTAGAATACGTACGTACATATTTGGTTAAAAAAAAAGGGTGGAATGCTACGCAGTGGTCTAGTAAAGGTACTTAATAAAAAAAAGCTAGGTCCAGTTGATGAATTTCAATTCAATTTATTAAACTTATTTTAACAGGTATTTTAAGGGCAGTGACGCTGCTGTCCGTCATGGGCCGGAGATGTTCGTGCCGTTGCCGGAGCTTCGTTTGTTGTTTGGCGAGATGCACCATGGGCGTTTGGAGAGAGGGTTTGATGGGTCGCTTCCTTACACCCCTGCCAGTTGACGAATATTGATAGATAGATAGAAACTCTTTATCGCACAAAAACACAGAATTTACAGGAAAACACATTACAAACAAAAACAAAATACAATTTAGGTGGTCTTATCGCTAATAGCGATCTCTTCCAGACAACCTTCAGGTAGAGGAAGCCAGATTCGACAGAGATGAAAAACTTTCTGTGTCATATTAGGCACGTGGAATAGGCCTACATAGGTATACCAAGTGGTGCATATTCCATAGACATACATATATCGTCATCATCATCAGCCTATTTTAGTCCACTGCTGGACATAGGCCTCTCCAGCTGCTTGCCACCTAGGGCAAACCTCTGGAGGATATACCCATATTAATACATATATACATAAATGATTTGCATATAATAATACATTACATATTATTATATGCATACAGTGGCATTTGAGTATGAATTAAGGAATATAGGATAGAAGAGGAAGAAGATATAAATTAGAGATGGGATTTATTGGTTAAGAAAAATGATAACACTAGACTTTTTCAAATTCCCAGTTGCTGCATCGGTTCTGAATGATGACGATCCACGAGCTGACAACGGGTGCCATGTGGAGGCTGCCTCGGAGCTGGGCGGTGGCTTGGTGCTGTCAACCACGAGGACACCTCGTGCACGGACGCAGAGCAGAAGTCTTCTGCGATGATCACCAAAATAAAACCATATGAGCGGGTCGAGCGGTGAGCATGAGCAACGCTCGACATCTTGGCGGTGAGCATGAGCAACGCCAGGAATTCGATATAGTGGTGCGAACGGTGAGCACGAGCGACGGTCGCGCCACTGTAGCGAATGAACTTGAGAACGGTGAGCACGAGCGACGTTCTCGGACTGATATAGTGGTGCGAACGGTGAGCTGGAGCGACCGTCGCATCACTATAGCAAATGAACTTGGGAACGGTGAGCACGAGCGACGTTCTCGGACTTGATATAGTGGTGCGAACGGTGAGCTGGAGCGACCGTCGCATCACTATAGCAAATGAACTTGGGAACGGTGAGCACGAGCGACGTTCTCAAAAGAAATGAAATGAATGAAATGAAATCTTTAGGTAGCTGCTCTCTTAGTCGATTTCTGAAATTGCTTTAGATGACCCTTCCGGTTTCTGTTTCTCAGACTATATATACCTAACAAGGTATCGTCGTCTCGTGTGTTTTCTTAGATATCCTTCGAAGTGTAGGAACAGATTTCTCCCTACGAAGGTTGGTAGGCACTTTGAACTTTCGTAGCCGAGCTGGATGTTCATGCTCGTGGTCCGATAGACCATCTTGTTTTTTATATGCTGAGAAGTGATGAAAACTTTGTATATATGTGCGTTATAAACCTTCCATAGAGCTTATACGGAGCAATTTCTCGTGCGAGAGGTGTTTCGATGCGTTTATAGCATTGGTTTGGTATCGAGATATTTAGATGTATGTTATTAATAATGTGTCTTAAAAGGTACTATGAAATTTACTTTTGGAATTTACTTTCTCTGATAAAATTTGAAGGTCTATTGCGCCCTCGTTTATTTTTGGCACATTCTGTCCAATTTGCAACTCATAATGACAATTATTCAGCGAATTAGACGGTACATATTGCTGTTTCAGATCATTGCATATTTCTTAAAGTTAACAATGTTATCAAAATTTTATGACGTATATCTTGCAGAAACAATTGCATACATTTTGAATGTTTACCTTTTTGTTAATATTTAGTAAACTAAGAGATGATATGGTTTAACTTCGGGAAAATTAGAATATTATTTAATAAGTAAGCATTTGCGAAAAAAATATAACAAAATTCACTGGACAGTAGATCCTTTTATGTTTTATGGGGTCCTGAGCTAGCCTGAGGATTGTGCAACCACAAATAATTGTCTCAAGGAATACCTCTATGAAGTCGATAAAGCAATAGACGTTTTTAACTATTCTTTGACTGAATTTAGTAAGGCTACATTGTTTGTGCTTTCTTATAATAAATATAATAAATAACTACTTGATATATATAAATTAATAATACAGTATAATTAAGCTACACTATCGTATTGAGGAAACCTGTAATGACAGTAGTATGATTTTGAAAATTATATTTTGATATTTGTAATTTTCAGCAAGGATTCAATTAAATATGAAGGGTCTTTCAGACCCTAGCAAAACTTTAAAGTTTTCATATCTCTTTATATGGTATAATACATTCAAAGAGCTGACTGTTTCCCTCTGTAGAGACTGCGAGCCAACGTTTAACTATTTATCTCTGATTTATTCTTCGTTTTACAAATAGGCATTGAGTAACAAATTATTTTAGACCTTTTCATGATCGATATAATTATTTAATTTAGAGTTGCTCACTCAATGCATTACCATATTAAGTTTACTGACGTAAAATTTGGACTTCGAACCTAATTAACAAAAGGTTCGTCCTAGGGTTACTAAACCCGTATGACTATGCAGAAACTGTTCCAATGATGTACATTGTTGTGGGGTATAACGTCGATTAAAAGAAAAATGTCTCTTAGCCTTTTTTGGCTGTTAGGTATCGATATTGATTTAGATACATAAAATAATAATGAATTGATGTACTCTTTTTTCTTCTCTTCTCAGACCTGCCTTTTCATACCATACAAATGAGATTTTAATCATAGCAAAGAATACATTCGTAATGTAACGTTATAATTATAAAATGGATAGATAGTTTTCTTTTTATTAGCAATTTCAGGAAAGAGGCATACGACTTGCAATGAACTTTGTATTATATAAACTCACTTTCTATCTTTGCATTGTATAACAGTAGAATTGAACAACGACATTGTGAAATACAAATTGTAAGAGAATTGGCGATGGAAAAGAGTAACTGCCGAGTTTCTTGCCGGTTCTTCTCGGTAGAATCCACCTTCCGAACGCGGCGGTAGTATATTAAAAATTTATATTCACATTTAGATATTCAGTATAGACGTAATATATTTTTGATACGAGGACGTATCTCAAGTCAGATGGCCGAGCTGTTAGGTGTCAGTGTCGACGGATATGGCATTATACGCTTTAATGTCTTTGCCTTACCATTTTCTTATTTTTTCTGTGACAGTGACAACCCACACCACTGGTGTGGATTGTGCTGAGATTGCAATATAACAGTATAAAAGGCTGATCTTACAGACACAAGCAGTTCGACCATAGTCATGAACACAAGTCCTAGAATTGCTGCCCGCGTAATTGTGTAAAAGTACCAATGCATAATGTGAATGTAAGTTAGTGAAGTAAAACAAGTAAATAAATGAAGTTACTGAGATCGAGTTGGTTTTAATCCCTACAATAGTAAGTACAAGCTTCTGGTAAGCTTACTTAGGCTCAGATACTGTAAATTTACTTACTTTTTTTTACAGTGGGTGGCCAAATTATTAGGGACAGTGCGCTTATTTCAATTTTTTTTAGAATATACGGATTTTTAAAATTATATTGCCCTTTTTTATTGGGGTTATTTTGTTTAATATTACTTTTTTTACATAAGTAATATACGTAGATAGCAAATACTAAATGAATGAAGAATTTTCCGTTTTTTTTTTATTCCTATCAGAATTGGCTCTTGTCTGATAACCAGCTAAGCCTAACTTAATATGCATAGCTGCGTTCTCCATAACGTCCTTAGCTCACAACTGGTTCCTTGTTGTGCAACTTGCGCTGAGGCAAATGATTTGTTGTCCATTGCGTTGATTCAATTTCGCCCGTTTTTTGCCGGCAGATGTGATGTTGCCTTAATGAAGGTAGCAAAAAGCTTTCGTCGCTTAATGGTTGCGTGTTAGATGCCACATTTAAATAGTTGGAAGATGTCATCTTGATAAATAGTTTTTGACCGCCTCTGTAGCGCAATGTGTTAGAATTTGCCTAATCAGATCGATGGGGCTGGATGCGGGCAGCTTGCAACCGGCCGTTGTGGAAGTCATTGGGGGAGGCCTATGTCCTGCAGTGGATCCACTGCGGCTGAATATGATGATGATGATGATGATAATCGATTACCTTGACATAAGGAGCAAGGCATACGGAGTGCGTCCAGACATGACATAGGGAGGCGAAACGTTTAAACTTGTAGACCAATCGTAGGTACCGTACGTCTACCCAATGGTAGACTAGACCATGGTAGAATGTCCACAAGTATAAAGTCGCTCAGCGAGCTATGATTAGGGCTATGCTTACGAAAGTTACTAATTTTGCGAATGAAATAAAATATTAACTGTTATATTTCTCGTTCATTTAGGTGCAGCGCAGACGGCACACTTTTTGTGTGATAGAGTCTGCGTCTGAGACATTTAAAAAGAGTAAACTGTGAAATATCCGCGACAGAATTTTGCGCGTCGTGTGCGTTACTGATAGTCTGTCGTCTGTGCTGCCCCTTAGAGTTCCTATATCCTGAAAACTTTGGCGGACCTTTTGGAGGTGTTTTTAAAGGGTCGGCAAATCGCATAGGATGCCCTTGGTGTTGCTAGCATTAACAGTTTTTATACTGTATACTTACCCATATAGAAGTAATAGGTCCGAAATAAAAACTTTTCATTTCATTACATTGATTATTTATATTATGTACCTACTGCGAAACTAAAGAGTGCAAATTGTTTTCTATTATATGTGCGTTTCACTGCAGATCGTTCGATCAAAACAATGATAGCAATTACCCCGTCTTCCCATAGCGCACAATGAGGAAGTAAAACCGTGAGAAGAAGGTGAAAACCCGCGGCGCGCGCCTAGCTAGAAAGTAGACATCGAAAGTGCATTGGTGCCCACTCGGTTTTATAATTAGGTGCACTTTTTATAACATATTGCATCTGTTCTACAAGGCAGCCAAAATGTACAATATTCCAACTAATTATAAATGCAAAAGGGAGATTTTATCATCATCGTCATCATCATCAGCCATTATCAGTCCACTGCTGGCCATAAGCCCAATGCTTGCCACTTTGTTCGTTACTGGGCTACTCGCTTTTACCAGCGGCAGAGATTTTATGGAAATGTTTAACTTTTAACGCTTTATCCACTGCACCAATGAACTTTAAACCGCATAGTTGGGAGCATCGAGAAGACCATAAAGGACCTTTTTATCCCCGATTTCACCGAGGAAAACGTCGTAATTTTAAGACGGATGATTTGACGGAACAATCGCTGGTACAATGGAATAGAATACCTCCTCTTATAAATAAATCACAGACAATTTAAGAATTATAATTCATTAATTTTGTAATCAATCTACGAATGTCATTACAAAATATTATAAGGAGAGCAGGAAAATATTTTTTTTTTATAGTGGCTCGACATAATGGCTTCCCTACGCCTGATGGAAAGCGAAAGAGAAGCCCAAGTCACTGTGACAACGGGCAAGTAACTGGTCGTTACTTGTCAGTTGCCACCGCCATGCCGGCCCAACCCTAACCCCCCACGAGCTCCGGAAACCCTACTCACCGGCAGAAACACGACCCAGAGGTCATTTGATTGCGGTATTCTATAGGGTGGAAAGTCCTTCCCCGGACGGGCGGCTCAATTCGAGCGAAGATTCGCTATGCCCTACCTCTCTTAATATATATATAGAAGAATTTAGAACAATAGAATTGAAAATTTCCTCCTGTCTGAAAAGTCAGTTGAAATACCGTATAGTACAATTCGTCCTCTACATTATGAGGTAAGAGGGTCGAGCCCGGAAGGTTTCTTATTGTTTGGGAAGATGGCGACGACCTCACCGACTAATTATCCTGTCATGGAACTTCGGCGATTTACTTCCTCAACTCAAGGGTGAAGAGATTGTAAACGGAACTCAAGATAATGTTCCGAAGGTCTAGTAAAATAGAAACGTCTTTGGTCTAGAGGTCCCAGGTACCGTCTGATAACCGAAAGGTGCTGGATTCTAATCTGGACCGAACCAGAAATTGTTACTGGTTTTTTTCTGTAAAAAATTACTCAGTAGCAGCTCTAGAGTCATGAAGATGGCGGTGACCCATCCCCATGAAAGCACAATAAGCTCTAATTGGTGATTGTAGGTCCTGAAGTGTTTGATCCTATGACTGATCTATCCCGGTCATAGGCCAGGAAAATTGGTCAGGCGAATATTACGAGTATTAAAATGGACACCGTGAATATTCCGATACTTTCAAATCCATTTTCCGACACCTTTTAATATTTCCAACATTCAATAAAAAATATATGTCGTAAAGGTCGCTATTTTCCCATGAATCTACTTAGTAAAATTCTTTAACTAATTAAATAAAATGAAATCATAAAATGTCCTAATAAGCCTGGTGATAATATTCGAAAATATATTACGAAAATCCATATATTTCACATAAAATCTACTTATTAGCCAACATAATTTCCGGCCTTTTATATCTTTTCAAAGGCCTTGGATTAGTTTGTACCTAATTATTGATATTTCTAAGTTAATTTTGATAATGATTGCCCAAAAACTGGTTTTATTTACATTGTGTCAAATTAATTGTGTTCAAGAAATTTATCTTCTATACTTATAATAAATCTGTAGAGAGGTCAATTCTGTACATAAAATATTTTTTCAAAATAACTATCAGGGGGTGATAAGTGATCGATACTGATACCAAAAATGCAATCAGTAAAATTTTTGTCTGTCTGTCTGTCTGTCTGTCTGTCTGTCTGTCTGTCTGTATGTTCGTTATAGAAAAAAAAACTACTGAACAGATTTTGACGAAACTTGGTACAATTATTCTTCATACTCCTGGGCAGGTTATAGGATACTTTTCATCACGCTACAATCAATAGGAGCGGAGCAGTGACGGGAAGTGTTGGGAAAACGCGAGAAATTTAAACCTGTATGTTTGAACGCGCATTACGCGAAAACTACTGCATAGAATTGAATGCGGTTTTCACCAATGTATTGCTAGAGGTCTAACTTAAAACTTAGGCACAAGGTATAGATGGGTATTATATGGAAGTCCGTTATTTTTGAAACCCGATATCCACGCGAGCGACGCCGCTGGCACAGCTAGTTTGACATAAACAAGTAAATGTCAATCTGTTGTTGAAACGGATGTCTGTCTGAAAGGTAATGGCCGTTTTTTTAAACTTAAGTTAATTTATTGGGTCGCCGGCATTTGTCTTATCTTGATAGACATTTAAGTTAATAGGTACCTAGTTAATAGCTACTTGGTATATATAGAACGTGAACAACATGAATTTGGAGATATAATAAAACGAGTATGAGAATGCTGCTTAGTGAATAGGTTCCTTGTTGCCACTTTGCTCTCATATCAACTTTGATATGTAGAGCAAAGTGCCACTGTCTACAAATCGCTTGGTGTAGGCCTTCTTAAATCTATACATTTATCCTTGTCTTGGGCAGTCAAAATTCTGTTGAAGCAAGCCATCTTCTTAACATTTCTTTCCATCTCGTTTTCGGCCTTCGCAGTGGTCTCACATATTTTTTTTTTAATTCAAGACCGCTCATAAACTCTGGAATCCCGGGGCATATATCTAAGTCGCTACCTACCAAGAGGAAAGAACTCTCTTTGGACCACGTTTGTACAGCATTATACAGCATAATGGCTTCCTTTTGCCTTAGAAGCTTGAATCTTGTGTGGCACCAGGCCTTAATATTTATTTCATATCTACTGCCACCGCTATTGTAATAAACGGGTAATGCAATTCAACTTTCGCCCAGTTAAAGTCACGTCTAATCGAAATCACTTTACCGCCATTCAAATCTGATAATGAATACCTAGATCTTATCAACCTTCCGTTGCAATCTCCCCGCCCACAATACACACATTCCGCCCTACTTTTAACAGATCACAAATTATGACATTTCACATAGAACGTTAATCGACGCTTACGCAATCTTGTACCGATTAACATTATACAATAAGTCGTAATTGTTACACCGGCCACAATCATATCCAGCTATCAGCTGTGGTCTCGAAAACGTATTAAACTTTCCGATTAAACTGAAATTATGATTGCATAATTATCTTTCAATGTAAATCTAGAGAGAAACTCATGAGTACGGAAACTTTGGTGTAATATAAATTTGAATGTTTGTTAGATATATCTTTGAAGATTGAATGAAGTCCCTTTCTCTTGTAGGCATTTATAGCTACACAAATACATTTATAAGTTTGTGCAAAACACATCAACTAACATAATATAATTGGGGATTTGGACGCCAATTACAAATAAATGAGATTTCATCATAATTGATTGACTAGATTAGAAAAAGGCTTTAAGTTCATAACAAAACAGATGCGTATGCAATTTCCATATCTATATTTTGTCAGTATCAAATTGTTTAGATTAGAAACAGACCTTTGTTGTAAGCACAGATATCAAATTCTCCAATTTTTCCTGTTATTATGATACCTTTTATCAGACTGTTAAAATTTATCTGGCGATTGGAATCAAAGCTAAATCCGATTAATTTCAATCTATTAACTAGCAAAATTTGTGGCGTCATAGTTTCTTGAAGCCATACAAATTTTATTAGACAATCACGTATACCTAGACATATACGTAAAAGTGTCTTATATGATTGAAAGTCAACTAACCTATTAGTTACGGGTAACGAATCTGCGCTCACAACACGACTGGCAACCGTCCAATGTAGCTGTCTAGTTAAAATGATTAAGTATAAAGCATATCCTTTACATAAATAGCCCTAACATGTGTTAGCATGTTAGATATCTATAGGTATTTGAAAATATCAAAATATGAGACTATTTTATTTCGTAATATTGCAAAAGCGAGGCAGAAAGGTATGACGTTATTAAAAGCAGAATGTAAAGAGAGCAACTATACATGTTTCTTCATGACGACCTGTATGTGTTTTTTTAAAAACAAAGATTATTTTCATTATAAATTATATACTATTAACGACATTTTAACAAACGGGGGTCTTTGAATATGTGGCAGTGTGTACCTAATTGCTGCAGCTATTGCGACATAGCGGTATAGACATATGAATACAGACAGACAAGTCGATTATGCGATGAGATACAAGTTTTTCAGTCACCCCATGCGTGGGAACGATCAAAAATCCAGCAAAAACCTACAAGTGACACGTATTCTTGTAACAAATACATTGTATACGCATTCACAAAGCTTAGCATAAAAAGTTTTATGTAAGTTGTACTGAGTTCCTTTAAAACCGTCTGACTTGGCTTAGCAAGCCCGTTTTTATACCACGTCGTTGTATAAAAATTAAACTCTATTTCCTCTGTAGGTACGGCTTGTACCACGCGAAAACAAAAGAACAATTTAACTATGTTATTAATTTGTTATTGTACATTATCCAATATTTTTATAACTGGAAAAGTTCAACAAATTTTAACAAGTTAGGTTACTTTATTAACATATATCGTTGGGCAAAGATCTCCCCCAAATATTTCCACAGTTATCTAAAGTTAGCTAGAACCTCCCATATCTTCGACTATTGCCCAGAACGGCATAACACCT
Source organism: Conogethes punctiferalis (assembly GCA_031163375.1). Lineage (NCBI taxonomy): Eukaryota > Metazoa > Arthropoda > Insecta > Lepidoptera > Crambidae > Conogethes > Conogethes punctiferalis. The sequence continues at coordinate 5,202,267 of CM062077.1, read as the reverse complement.
TTTTTGGGCCTTGCTACTGCTACATTATCCGGCAGTGATTCGTGTACCTACATGCATATTCAAATAAATAAATATCACACAACATCACATACATTGCTCCGATGCCAAAGTAAATACCACTTGTGTTATGGTAATCAGAACAACGAAGGTACCACAAATATATACTTAAGTACAAATATAAACACTCAGACATGAAACAAACATAAATGTTCTTCACACGAATGTTTGTCCTGAGTGGGAATCGAACCCACGACTCTTGGTTCAGAAGAAGGCAGTGGTCACTACTAATTGAGCCATCGAGCCATTCAGTGGCTACAATATCGTGTCAACACGATATGTGTGGTAAGTCCTTTTGTTTGAGTCCAGAGCTACGTTGGTTTTCTACCAGGCAAAAGGCTTCCTACTGAGCTAATGCATAAAAATATACATATGTAAGTAGTCAAGCCACGAGGAGCAAACAATACAACCGAATTGCATTGGCCACTCGATCTAATAGCGATAAACAAGTACAATGCGTTATTGCACGGCCATTGTACCGAAGTGATTTTTGCAAACCTCCGGCCTCGTTATTTTAATAACCGGTTTGGAGGTAGGGTTGACGGGCGAACGATTTATTATCTGTTGTTTTATGATAATATGATGACTGGCCCAGTGGCTTTGTACCACGGACGTGCTTTGTACTCTCGTGGTGTAGTAGATACTCGGTACATCAAATGACAGTTGTCGGCTGTTGTCGGACGAGAATCGTAGGCAAGCCAGAATGGAAGGAAATAGATGGACCATGCAGAGTTGTACACTCAATAGAAAAAACAAGAAGTGTTTATGATTTCACAAATATATTTCGAGTGATAAAAACAGACAATTGTATAAATCAATAAAAACTGTCTCTACATTGAAACACTATACTTTGGATTACTAGTATAATTACTGCGAATGAAACCTCCAATATATAAGTATTTACGGGGCTAGAAGGAGTATGCTGTAGGAAGGGACAATTGGAGAGACTTGAGGGAGGCCTTCGCTCAGCAGTGCGACAGTAGAGGCTAAGTAAAGAAAAGGGGTCGCACCTGGCCTCACTTTGATTTAAGTTAAGCGATATTATCACCTACAATGGTGCGCTTACCTAGCAAAAACCGATTCACTCGCACAAAGACTGACTGGCTCGGTGGCTCAATTGGTAGTGACCTCTGCCTTCTGAGCCAAGGGTCGTGAGTTCGATCCCCACACATTACAAACATTTGTGTGCATGAACATGTCTGTTTGTATTGGTCTGGGTGTTTTCTATGTATAATATGTATTTATTTACAAAAAAATGTATCTAAGTAAGTTTATCAGTTGTCTAGTACCCATAGTACAAGTTTCGGCTTAGTTTGGGGCTAGATGGCGCTGTGTGGCCCAGCGTGGCATGTCTTGGGTTATTAAAGGAACAAAGAGTCTGGCAAAGAGTTTGTACTTTGGCCGTTCGTACAAATAATTTGGTGTCTCTGCATTTAATGGATTAGTAATGTTAAACTTAATCAATAAATACCTAATAATAAGGCTAAAGGATGAAGTAATGATGTTTAGTTCAGTTCTAGTGAACTCTGCCTCTGACACAATGGTAGCGGCTTCGATACCCGCACAGTGATTTTAATGATGAAATATGACAAATATTGAAAGAAAAAAATCTTGCCGGTTCTTCTCGATAGAAGCTGCATTCCGAATCCGGTGGGTGTTTAATTCCTTTTAAATTGAATTTATAATAATATGTAGGTATTGCTTGATTATTTGTAGAACCAAATCCTTTGAGACTCTATATCCTTATTCCGATGCTAATTTTATTATCAGACGTAAACTAGGCTGCCCTAAATCTTACGATAAATAGTATTAAATGTGATAGTAGAATACCACCTGCTGTTTTATTAAAATAACTAAAAATAAATAAACACAGTTTATTGTGATTAAGGATAAAATATTTGAAAACAAATTACAATCTAGAAACCATAATTATTATATACATTTAACAACCAGTTTGGTTCAATGGTGACCAGTAAGATCATTCTTACTCTGAAATAATGGTCGCAGGAACTATCCCCGCACTATTCAAACATTTGTGTCCCTGATGTGTGTGAATAATGATGTTTCTTTGTATTAATCTGGGTGTTGGTTATGTGTAATATATATTTATTTACAAAATAAAGTCCCTAAATAAGTTTTTAGTTGTCTAGTACTCGTAGTACAAGTTTCTGATTAGTTTAGAACTCTGTGGTGACCCAGCGTGGCATGTCTTGGGTTATTTCTTTTACAATATTTAATCTAACTCGTGAATATCAGTAATATGTTAAATGATAATCCTTACTTTCATATTATTACTACCCTTACTAATACCTAATATTATAAAAGCAAAATTACCTCTGTCTGTCTGTCGCGACAAAACCAAAACTACGTAATTAGAATAAATTTTATAGTCTAAGAAAGACTTACTGGACTGGTGGGCGCTAATCTATGCGACACAGTCTTTGACTAATGACTAATTAACGCTTAATATAACAATGAAAATGTTTACTTTCAAATATAGATATATCTTTTTTATTTATGCTTATTAAGTGCGAAGAGAGGGCTCTTCTTCTACACGCAGCCACAGCTAACATGTCTATGAAATGATTTACGCTCAGAGCAGCCCTAGCGCAATGCAAATGTTAAGAGACGGCGGGACTCGGCGCAGACGGCTGCCCCGGATCCCACGAGAATCATACGCTAATTAATTATGTGTATAAAACACCAGCCACTTATACTGCAATTATACATCATCCACTTTGAGAACACTTTCCTTCTCAGCGACCGTGAGCTAATTAGATTGAAAGTACATAACTAATTAGTTGTGTGCTTAGAAACCACGTATGATCGTCCTGTATAATTTAGTTAACTAAATAGATTTTTCGCTTTCCATAAGGCGTAGGGAGGCTATTGACCATTAAATAAGCTTTAAAGTAGGTTTCAACCATTTGAGGTGCAATATTATTCTAATTAATAAGTTTTAAACACTGATCCAATCCCAAATTAGACCTTACTGCATTCCGACCCGCGGGGCTAGACTTAGTTTTGAAGAGTCGTAGAAGGCAATTAGGAGAATATCAGGAAACGGATAGAAGCGTTTAACATGGTACCTGCAAATATAACCTACTGCGGTCACCAACCCTACTGCCAAGCGTGGAGACTTAATAAATCCGCCCAAATGACAATTGTCATTAGGGGAGGCTTATGACTAACAATGGAGAGAGAGAATTTTAAGAGAGGTAGGGCATAGCAAATCTTCGCTCTAATTGAGCTGTCCGTCCGGGGAAGGACCTCCACCCTATAGAATACCGCGGCCAAATGACCTCCGGGTCGTTTTTCTGCCGGACCGTAGGGTTTCCGGAGCTCGTGGGGGGTTAGGGTTGGGCCGGCATGGCAGTGGCAATTGACAGGTAACTGACCAGTTACTTGCCAGTTGTCACAGCGACTTGGGCTTCTCTTTCGCTTTCCATCAAGCGTAGGGAAGTCATTATGTCGAGCTACTATAAAAAAATGGACGTTTGCAGGCTGATGATAATGTAAAGCTTTTATGAGACCTGTGTAAACATTTTGATTTCCCCTTCTAATGCAAGTATTCCCGACAGATTAGAAAAGTTATATTTTCGCGGCTGTATTCGACCTTGTCGCAGTAAAGAGCGTACTAACTCGGATACAAAACAGATAGATATATTCATTATATATCCTGAATATTTATCTCGAAGGGATTCGAATAGATTCAAAAGCAGGGAGCTACCAAATGATTCGCAACAAGTAATCGAACGACAAAGAACTGACTGACACCCCGCCTTTCATAATCAAATCTGAGATGACATCACATGGGAGCAAAGCCGTAGGTCACGATGCTGAGAGGAGGCAAGGGAGAGGAGGGGGGAGATGTCGCAACCGACCCCATTCACACTGAGGACGCGGAAGCCAGGGCGCGGAGACATGACTCATAAACTCGTGTTCGGAACTGCATAATTATAATTTGGCTGATATGTGTGTAGATCTATCTAGAGTGCTAGATCTTTTATAGTTCCTTTCGAGAAAGGAAAAGACGGGACCGTTATAGGTTCACTTTGTTGTCCGTCTGTCCATCAAATACTAAAATCTACTGTTCCTTGGAGCTGTGAAAAAATCAAACTTATAAGACAACGCTATTTGGAAAAACCATTAAAAGTGCATACACGCATGATACGTCGAACGAAACGTAACAAGCAGTGGCAGTATGTTAGACTAAGTGTATACGACACAGGTGACATCTCTGCGCAGAGCAGGGCAGAAAAGGGCAAAGCAGTTATCACAGATATGTAGGACAGACGCTTTATGAGGAACTTCTTCCTCCTACATCGGTTTTGTGGAACCAACTCTCTGCGACAGTCTTTCCGAACAGCTACGACTTGGGAGCATTCAAGAAACGAGCGTACTTTAAAAGGCCGGCCGCGACCCCAGTACTCGATATGATAACTCATATCCAGTTTAATATGATAACTCATATTATACATTTTTTTATGAAAGAGGTGATAAAAAAATGTCTGACCTGCCCTGCGCTGCACTATGCGGCACCACCTACGTATCAGTACACATCATTATTAGCCTGTAAACGTCCACTGTTGGACGTAGACCTTACCCAATGACTATTGCCATTTGGAGAAATTTACCTTAGTTATCACGCTAGATAGGTCATCGCCTTATGAGGCGATACCCTAGAGCCGTACGCTACGTTTCAACAGAAACTTCTTGCCGCGCACACTCAGGCTTTGGAATGAGCTCCCCGCCGAGGCTCTCCCCCGAGACCACAGTATGGGGTCCTTCAAAAAGGTTGTGAAGAGGTTTTTAAAGGGTAGGCAACGCACGTGTGATACCCCTGGTGTCGCAGGTGTCCATAGGCTGCGGTAACCGCTTAACATCAGGCGGGCCGTAGGCTTGTTTGCCACACAGTGGTATAAAAAAAAGGTGGGTTGGTAACCGTAATAGGTCTCAGCATACGCTTAGACTTAATCGCCTAGCTTAACTATCAGCGCTTATAAAGGTTAACATGTAGCAGGTATTAGGTATAAAGTTTGTTACAACGTGTATTACGAGTGCTAAATAAAATATTGACATGCAATAAAATTAAAACAGCTTTATTGGTCATTAATGCGATGTAAAAGCAGTTATTCATTATTTTTAAGAATCTCTTTCGTCATCGTATGTTGGATGCGTACTTGACATAAATAGTACAAGACGGTAGCAGTAGTTTATAGACTTGCATGGCAGGTAACTTGTCTCCTTGTGTGTGGCTGATTTTATGGGCTGTGAGTTATATTGAATGTGGATAGTAAAATCATGGGTTTGTGATCGTAGTAGATGCTAAGTAGATGTACAGAAGTTTATGGCTTTGAATGTTTCCTAATAGATCAACGGTGAACATGATCTATCTATTTTATTGCTTTCTTTTGGGAGTTGGGGTATAGTTTTGATGAATTTGGGTAAACACCCGAGTTGTTTTGTAGTTTTGTTCACTTGACATTGGCAGAAATGAACCTCGTAAAAGGTAATCAAATAAAACCTTTTTACAAGGTTCTATATGATAACGCTGTATATCTCATAAGTATGATATTACTTATTTATAACAATATTAAGATATATTAATTAATTCTGCACCCTTTTCTTACCCATTCTGTAAACGTGCAAAGCCAAAAAACACAGAACAACCTCGCAAAACAAATAACGACATAATGATACACTATTAATATAACACCTAAGTGTTAATCCGGAACAGTATACAGTTCGTGCGTCTTAAATCGTAATAAGATCCGCAACGAAACCGAATCGTGACTATCAAATAAACAAACAGACGGACGAACTCTCTGACCCGGCGAGATAATGCGAATGGAGTGATGAAAATAGGTGAGCGAGTCGTGCAACATATGTATGTATGTGTGTCTACGTACACACTGATCTAGATACATTTTGACAGAACCGGTTGGCAATTCTGCAACCTGTATAATAATAAATAAATAACCCATGACATGCCACGCAGGGCCACACAACATAATCTAACCCCAAGCTAAGCCGTAGCTTGTACCATGGGTAATAGACAACGGATAAACTTAGAGACATTTGTTAATAAATACATATTATATACAGGAAGCACCTGGGTGTTTCATGAATAATCTATATTGGCCTGGACCAATACGAACAAACCTATTCATGCACACAAATGTTTGTACTGTGTGTTTTAGGCAAACACTTGGAGGATTTACCCTAATCGCCACGCTGGGCAGGCGGATTGGCGATCTCAGAGCGTAGTTTCTAACACCGGTGACACTACCGCCCGTCATCGGTCTATAGTTCCTAGCTACGCCTTCAATCGTGATGGTTATACTGCCACTAGTCGGTAGCCAGAACAAACTAACTGTTTAAAACATCATTAATTTTGAACCACCTTCGTCGCGGTGAATCATGATACATTTTAGCATTATGCATTTGCCAATATGTTAATGAGTGCACCGGTTGTCATAAATCTGCGTGCGATTGCTCTTGCAGCCCACTCGAATTGCAAATGCAAAGATTATACATACAAAAACCGATACTTACGGAGACAGTTCTCACAAGAACCGGTGTGTTATGAATGATTGCGTGCCTTTCATCCATATTTTGATTAGTTAGGTACTGCTATGTAATAGCTCTGGTCCTATGTAATGTGCTAGCGATAGGACATTGATGAGGTAAAATCAAAAGGTTTTTAAGGCAAGTGTGAAACGGTTTTTGTTGGGTGAGCGCGCTCCATCGTAGGTTCTAAAGTCGCTTAATCTCAGGCGATGTAGAGTCAAGCGCTACCCTTTTCTTTATAAAAATTAATAGTTACATATATATAAGTAGAAGTAACAGCTTTGTTATTAGAGCCTGTAATAAATATAACATAATAGCAAAAGGATAATCCGTAAGTATCGACATTTTTGACGAAAATATTAAATGCTTTCGCGGCATCTTGAGGTGCCACAGAATTTAGAATCAATTCATCACAATTAATAGTATTTAGTGTCTGAAAAGTGTAAAAAATTTAGTGTCCGATCAACAATATATGTTCGATAGGTCGTAAGATAGATGACGACATACTATATTAAATAAATAAATAAATATTATTTAACCTCTCAACGACCAAATTCAACACCAAAACAATATTTCATTAAAATTTAAGAAATTCTTATGGGATAATCACAATCAATTGTCTATAATATAAAATTAATTGCCAAATGGGCTCATAAACAGCTGAACCGAATTCGATTTTTTTTTTAATATTCTTTAAAGTACGACAATGGTTCTTGGTTCGGACACAGAGGAAAAAAAAGTATAGGTAAGGCGTGAACAAAGTCGCGTCGATCCAGCTAGTTAAATAGATATTCCATTCGTAGACACAGACGTATTAGAAGGTGTATGTAATAGATTAAACGACAATGTCTGTTGAATACCAAGCGTTACTGGTTAGCAGGCAGCGCAGGCTAAGCACATATAAATTTATTTTCCCAGAAGCTCGCAGCGGTCAGGTTTCACTGAGCGTTCGCTTTCAATGATTTCACTTTCGTTGGGTTCACTTCCAGCTGAGCCGAGCGATATGGTGCATCAACCCGGTGGATACGGATGCTACTTATTTTAATGAGGCGCCATAATAATAAGATAGATATTGCAGAAGAAAAAACATTTTAAACAAAAACCGTTTTAAAAAAGACGAACCCACGACTTCGTCCGCATAGAGTAGTGTCTTTGCGCAGCATTTCTAATTATTTAGGCTAGTTATTGTACAAATACGAATACAAACGTCATATTTCTTAAAAATTTGTTTCAAGTTAGTAAAATGGCGGTACGCCACTATTTACCCCTTATAACAATTTTTACTCAATTAAAAGTAGCATTAGTGTCGCCCATTAACCATTGCAATGCTGTCGTCAGTGGGAAACGATACGAACTTAATGAAAATTAAATTGAAATAATATAATCTAGGATTTTCTTTGTTTTCCAGCTCTCATATCCAATCATGGTTACATCATTGAGCCTCTATGAAAGCCAATCTATGTAGCTGGGCAGCTTTTTAATAAAATTGACTATAATAACAATAATTACTATATAAGGGAAGCATTGATTTTCGTAGCACGTACAAAAGATATCAACGAATCACTACTGTAGTGTTCGTTGATGTCTTTTAAAGCTAACAATACTCGTAGATCACACACACAATGAATGAAAAGGAGGGATTTTGTAAGTTTGTCGTTTGTATGTTCGTGGTATCGTAATTCCAAACTTTGATCTATTTATTTTTGCTTAAAATGTGATTTTACTAAAACTTTTGAAGTCCATCGCTCAATTTTCGATTGAGATACTGAATCGGTGTTAGAATTACGGCTCGTAAGTGTTTTGTAAAAACCTATTCAAATAAACCTATACAAATATATAAATATTAGATTTTGAACGGTTTTGGTGAACTGTGATGTTCGATGTTAATAGTCGTATGTAGTCATAATGAAGTTATTGTTGTTGCCTTTTTCTAGGTTAAGTTTAGCCCTAAACATATACGAAGTCAACACTTTTAACACTTACGAGGCGAACGTAATCGCGTACTTTACAGTAAGTACTAAAAATCATAATCAACTCCAGTTTGATATAAAAATTCATTTTTTGTGACTCGTTCCAAAATAAGCAAAAAAACCGGCCATTTTCAAAACGTTTTCACCTAATTATGAGAGAACAAAAGCAATTAACATTGTTGTAACAGTATTCAAGTAAAATCGATATAAAAATGCGCCCGCGCCGCCTTGCGTAACATATCTAGTTCTCACGTGTTTATTGCTCATTGAGGACTGTAACCGCCATTCAAGAGCGGATTATGGCTTTGTAAATTTCGCTTCAGTTTTTCGTCACTGCTTTATTGTGTACACAATGACTGTTTTGGTCAAGTTGATTATGTGAATGAAGGACTGTGCATCTGTGTCTGCGCATAAGCCTTATAATGTATCTTAAGCAGTTAGGGATTGGCTGTTGTGGCTGTAATTGGATAAAGTAGTGCCTAATATTAGTTAATTATTCATGATAGCTGTGCTCGCGACTTCGTCCGCGAGGGATAGTAATTTTTCCCCCGTTTTTTTTACATTTTCCATTATTTCTTCGCTCCTAATAGTTGCAACGTGATGTTATATAGCCTAAAGCCTTCCTCGATAAATGGTCTATTCAACACAAAAAGAATTTTTCAAATCGGACCAGTAGTTCCTGAGATTAGCGCGTTCAAACAAACAAACAAACAAACTCTTCAGCTTTATAATATTAGTTAAGATAATGAAGTTTATATTAAACTAAGGTTTTCCTCTGGTTATCAGTACTTAAACGGAAGAGATCATAAAGATAGACAAACCAACCCTACACGATCTGCCACAGATGTTAGAAAAAGCTTTTAAAGATCATGATCTCATGTGCTATGTTGACATCAACATGACTTTCATTGAAGATATAGTTAGGACCTCATATCTACCTACTAACATATCAGACAGATTCGCAATGATTATCACCTAATTATTTTAAATAGATTCCAAAGTAGCTAGCTTGTTATACGGATATCAGAACAAAGAAGATACTTAAATATAATATTAAGCCCCCGATACAAAAACAACCACAAAAGCTTCAAACTGTTGTCCCGATTGGAAATCGAATAGACGATCCTTGATTCAGAAGTCATAACTGCTATGCGCCATATCGAAGAACACATTCCAGAAACTTCCATTGTATATTCTAGCAGTGGTATCACCTGAATGCTTTGACCTTGGAACTTCTATGTCAAACAATGAATGGGTAAGAAGTATGAATAGACATTTTCTAGGGCAGCGCGCTCCATTTTTGACTAAAGGTTGATTGAAGAGGCTGGCAACACCGCCAATACAGAATAATAAGTGACTTACGATGAGCGTGATTACCTTATGCGGTTGCCATTCCCATAGTGGATTCTGCTATAGATACGTAGACGTGTAAAAATATTCAAAGACCTTCATAAAGTACCTAACCTACGTCGGTATCTACTGATGTTAACTTTATAAAAAACTAGCGAGTTGCTCTTACTTTGCTACAGTATTATACATGTAAACTTTCTTCTTGAATCACTCCATCTATTAAAAAGCCGCATCAAAATCCTTTGCGTAGATTCAAAGATCTATACGTAGGGACAGACACGAAAAGTTACTTGTTTTATACTATGTAGTGATTAATGCATATCCTTAGTAAAGTTCTAACAGATCAACTATTTTAGAGGAAGAACATCTTTTGACTGCCGAGAAATAAGGTTTAATACAAAATCGAATGGTATTATTGGCGCATATAAGCATCACTGGCATTCAAAGGGTTAAAAAGTAAAAGAAAATTTAATTTAGTTTTTTTCCCAAGTGTACATACGTATCTTTTATTTTATGTACTTTATCAATACGACGTTTATGTGCAGATTTTCATTTTGATGTAATGCATTTTAATGCTCACCACACATGTAATCTCATTTCCCTGCATGACCGATTAACGGTTAACTGGTAGAAAAAATCGCCTTTTGTTTCAATTTGTACTAATATAAAAGTTAAATAAATCCGAAAGTAGTTTACAATTGTATTTCTTTTTATATAAACTTTAGTAACAAAGTTAGCTTTTAGACTTTAGGTTAACTGATAGAGAAATCGCCTATTGCAGCAATTTATTCAATGAAAGTTTAATAATCCCCATATTAGTTGATAAATGTATTTTTCTTATAAAATTTAGTACCAGAGTTAGATTTCTAAGTCCATTTCTTTCAGAATCGTAATCAATCTCGTTAAGTCTTCTCGCGTTGAGTCCATTACATACATTACCCGCATCGAAAAGCGCATTTAAATAATGCGCCCGAGTCTCCCCGTGGGGTGAACGACCCGGACAGACAATTGTCCTTTCTAAGCCAGCTCGCAGGCAGACCTAGGCATTACCGAGTTGCCTAACCCTAGGAACCTTAGCAAGCTAACTGTGCTACACAGTTCATTAAAGTCACCTTGGAACGTAAGATATTAAATGTCTGTGTTATCTTGAGAGCTTTGCTCTTTTCAGTTTTACTTGCAACTGATTCATGTATAAATCTCTCATCGGGTAATGCTTCTTGGGAAATCTTGGGGTAATAAAAATTGTTATCGTTGAAGGTCCCATAATTACAAGATATTTTATTGAAACTTTAGATATTTTCTGCTCTGGAAAAAGATATCGATAATATAATTATGTGATATAATTTTTTGATTTTATTAAAATTTATTTTTTAATCCTTTCTATTACAGTATTATTTATTATTTAAAATTTATGCAATAATTTAGAATTGCTTTTTTAAAAATATTATGTAATGAAAAAACTTTTTCAAAATTAAAAAAATCTGGATTTATTTGTATTTGGTAAATTTCTCCACTTAGGTTTCGTATTAAAATTGAGGCTCATAGACAAAAAATCTTAAAAATTATAATCCACTTAAATTTAAAACCTATGGAAAAAACACAAATAGACCGTATCATAAACACATGCAACAATGGCATAGAAATGTGGTACAGAACCACCTCCGTACATATTCAACACTGTTCACTGACACTTAGATACGTCCAGGTCGTTCTAATACCACAAGCCTATGTCACTTTTGACACTTACGTAAATTTTGGCCGACATTTTGAGGGTTAACTGTCACTGTCACTCGCGAGACATGCGTACGCGCGGCGGGGTCGCGCGGAGAATGGCGCCCGAGCCTTCGCGCCATCTTTATAACCTCCCCCCCAGTACTAATAATATTAATTACGATCGATATTTTCACTGCTACAATTCGATTGATCTGGATCACGCTTCCTAGATCCTGAAAGTGAGGAGACTTTGTTCAGGATATTTATTTTTTAGTCCATAAAGCTTTCGGTTTGTATACGGTCTTCATATGAATATCTTTTTCATTAAATTATTCATAAAATTTATACTTTCCTAGTTGTAAGTACCTATTTTTTTTTGTGTGTGGAATTATACTTAATAATCTATCAATCGAAATTGTAAGATTTGTTTACATTTAATGTGATAATTATCCATAAATTAAGGGTAGAAGTACAAAGCTCTACTATGATAGATTATTATTTTAGTATGTGGAAGTATCCTGTAGATTGTAGACGGTGCATCTTGGGGGTATCATTACCATTTCAGTTTCTTCGTAAAATAGAAATATGTAAAGTAATTTTGGGGAAAATGTACCGTATCCGTCAAAAGGTTAGGTTGAAATATGAATGATCTTACTATTTCTCGATAAATTTAGACGTATGAAAGAATTATATAATAGCTAAGTTAAAGATATATAAATAAATGATAAATGGAACTCCACGAAATCATGAAGTAATTAATTTCATACATTGATAACTCAGTAGATAATCAAATTAATGAGCTATTATGTATTTAAAATTCGGAACTTAATGCTCTGTCATGTAAACCAGTTAGAGGTACTAATTATACATTATTTAACGGAAACGATAGTAACTTTATCGGTATTAAAGTTAAGCTGACATCAAGGAAACAAACATACACGCAAATAGGTATATACTTTCTTTGTACACAAACTCTCCTTTAAGTTAAAATAAATATTACTTTTTCCTCAATCTTTTTTCGTATTCTTGATAACCACCCGTGAGAAATAATGAAGTGAAACAATTACCGTACATTTAACACCCAAGCTGTAATGTCTAAGCAAATAAATGAGATGGATTTTAGAAAGTACCGTAAAACAATTATGCGAAATAAGTTTTTCTTAACTGACTTCGAAAAAAGGAGGAGTTTCTCAATTCGACTGAATAAGCTTTTTGTTGTATGTTTGTTACCACATATCTCCGAAAATTGTGAACCGATTTAAAAACTTCTGTTCTTTTTTGAAAAAGGTGTACTTCCGAGATGGTCCCATTATAACCATATGGAAGTCGGTTTTTTTTTGCTTAAAAAGTGCTGTTATTATTCTTATACTCTGTATACCCTCGTTGTCCGAAAGCTCAATTTTGGATTGACTATACCGGTGACTCATTTAGTGGAGGTCCTTCTGAATCGAGGAGAAAATTCCACGCATTTTGCACAATTGATCGTTCGGTGTTTATTTAATAGAATGAACATCGAAAGCACCAGTTTTCCTGTGCACAATAATATTATTGTAGAGAGTAAGAAATAAGAATTGTTTCTGGATATTTTTACTATGAAATTACTAGTAGCATAGTAGTGGACAGACCAGGGCAGTTGATTGTTTACTCTGGCGGGAGTCGGTGTGGTGTGTGGAACTTACACCTCCCAGGATGTGAGGGCATACCCACTAAACCCTTGTGTCTCAGGGCAGGGATACGTATAGCATTAAAGGTATGTGACCGAGTCTCTGCCTGCCCTGGACAGGCGTGGATTACAAGCGGCCGGCACTCCTGCTCCATCATCATTATCAGCCTATCGCAGTCCACTGCTGGACATAGGCCTCTCCAGCCGTTCCCCAGTTAGGGCAAACATCTGTAGGATATACCCATAATCGTCACGCTGGGTTGGCAATCGCAGGGCGCAGCTTCTCGATTTAATTTATTTATTTTATTTACCAGTCAAGTCCAGCCAGTAGCCAGCGCCTCGTTTGTTATTGGGCAGGATCTACCACGGGCAGGTGAGGTTAGCTTGGAGCGAAAAGATGATAGGCCGCTCCCTTACATCTCCAGCTCCGGGGAGGGCATATTACCCCTACCCCCGGCTTACAGGGAGCTATAGAATGTTCTCCGGGTGGACCTCGTGCAACGGTGTGGTTACACCCACCACCCGTCACCCGGAGGATATACGATGCTTGATAATATAACTTCAACCAAGGCAATCCGAATCACATCATATAATATATTAGGTTATTGACTTAGGCTTCCTTCAGATTGACGTTTAACCGCCATCAAACCGCCGTCAAACCGCTACCCCTGTTCACACTACGAACGCGGCGGGGCGCGGCGTTCAAACTGCGGTTTGGCGGTTGATCCGCTACACCTCGGCCGTTTTGCGGTTGATCGGCGGTCGATTTGCGGTCGCCGCCGGGCGGATCAACCGCTAGTGTGAACGAAAATAAACGCTAGTATGAACAGGCGCTTACTGATCGCCAAATCAATATTCTGTTGCTATTATTTACCTGTTCCGTCACGCATAGACAGATTCTGGCAACACAGTTAATATTCATAACTGTTACGTATTAGTAACATATTAATGAATATTAAAACAGTTTATTGTTGCGTGCTAATGATTGCTGAACACTGATCCATTGTTACATTGCTAATTTAAGGTTTGAAATGTAGGTATAGAAATTTGTACATATATGTATATAATACCTATTCTTTTGTCTTTTTAGAGTACCATATCTCGAAAGGAAAAAACGGAATCCCTATAGGATCACTTTGTTATCCGTCTGTCTGTCTATCAAGACCATTTTTCTCAGGAACGCGTGAAGGTAGCAAGCTGAATGAATATCAAATACTTGGGTCTACTGACCCTTAGAGCTATGAAAAAAATGAAATGAACGCAATCAAAGATATAGCTGTTTATGCCGAAAAATTGCGCAAATTTCGAACTCAATAGAGAGTCGAAATATACCAAGTAATCGCCGGAGCCCCTACTAAGCCCCTACTTCAATAATCGAAAACAATCTTTCGTTCAACGGATCGCGTATTTTTGCACCATAAATCCAAAGGAGTTTAGTGTTATTTACACCCTGGTAGGAATGTAAAGCCTAACATCTCTAAAAAATCTGAAATCTCAAGAAATCCAACAATTGTTACAGAACGCACGAAAAGAGATAGAGCTATGATTTTATATTCTATACTGGTGTCTGTCAAATTATGGACGTTATTGCCAAAATTTGTATATGAAACTATGCTCTATAATACTCGTATTTTGCTGATATTATTTCATGTAAAAATTTCAATGCTGTTCATACAGCAACAGCAAATCGATGGTATTAGCTCGGCTACTCTTGAACAAGGTTGTAACATGCGTAACATCCAAATCTGTGACTAATCCTTACGGTAGTAACAAAAGCCGGATTCCGGAACAGTGTGGGTACTACCTACCCGATTACCGGACCTAATGTAAACGATTACTACTTACAAGGTATTCAGCGGAAATTTCCTGTACATAAACAGGCTCGGTGGCTCATTTGGTAGTGACCCCTGCCCTCTGAGCCAAGGGTCGTGGGTTCGATTCCCGCACAGTACAAACATTTGTGTTCATGAACATGTCTGTTTGTATTGGTCTGGGTGTTTTCTATGTATAATATGTATTTATTTACAAAAAAAATGTATCTAAGTAAGTTTATCAGTTGTCTAGTACCCATAGTACAAGCTTCGGCTTAGTTTGGAGCTAGGAGGCGCTGTGTGGCCCAGCGTATGCCACGCGTCTTGGGTTATTTATTTATAAAGTGGAAGGTACTGCATTAATTGTTGTGTATTTATTCAGTCATATCGTCCATATTTCTGGCAACATCATACTACATTCGCAAGATCTATTCAATCTAACCGCGTTCCGGAGCCAGCATTCACGGCATCGGAATGGTATCGGATGCCAATTGATTAATCTCTTGGGAATTATAGAGGGCAATTAGCGAAACGCGACTGGCATAACGATTGGATTCCTTTGTCCGAGTTGTCTGTATGGTAGGAAATGTAATAATTCGTTTATGTCGAGCGGATAAGATAGTAGATAACTATAATTTTGATTGAAAGTTCAAGGCGAATGACAAGGTCAAAAGGTGAGAATAGGGACGTTGAGAATAGCCGCTATAAATTCCAAAATACCAAGCTATAGGTCTACCAAGATCTGATGGCAAAAAAAAACAATTAAAAAAATAGCGAATTTTCATATGACAACAAAAAAATATAATTTGTCAACTGGCTGAATTTTTTTGTGGTTTTTGGCAATGCACGGTTTGTGCTTCTGCCACTGACGAAGGTGAAAAGGTTGGTCAACTGAAATTACAGTTATGTGTTTTTAGTTTGGATTCAAATTTCTTTTAAAGGGGTTGCTAGCGTCAATTTCTTTTTCCCTTTTTGCCTTTAGATTCTGGTAGACCTATAGTAAAAGAGGAGTCCTTTTAATGACGGAACTAATTGGTTGTTTAATAAACTTATAATTAACATATATACTTGCGTTAAACCAATTAATATTCAGTCAATTGACTAGCTACGATAGTGACGTCATAGGTTCCTAAAACCATACAAAATGTTTCATACATTTTTTGTGGTTTTAGGAATTCTGGCTACTAGTTTTAGACAGCAATGACAAAACAACTCTCACCTCTGTCAAAACTGATAGAATATAGCTTTTTCAGGAAACTACGGAAATTAATAAAGGATTTACACACTACGAATTAAAAAAAATATACTTATTGTCATCATCTAGTACCATAATACAAGAGAACAGTGGGGGATCCTAAGTTTAAGAGAAGAGAGCTGTTTGGCATTTGTGCTTTCAAAAAAAACGCAATAATTAAATATGCGTCATTCCAATATTAGACTACTTACTTCCTGTTAATTTGTTATAGTTTGGTCTATTTACTCTCAACTGGGAGTCATTTACAATGTAATAAATTAAAATTTAATAAAGGCATAAGCACACTCATATATTTCACAACTACTCAAAATTATACACAGATGTCAGAAAAATCACGACTCCGATTATGTGTGTATCCAAAAAAAAAACCTTAATTACCCACTACCTTATCGCATTTATTCAATTAACGCCATCTTAATCGAGCAGCCAATCAAAGCCTATTCTTAATTTGAAACAATATTAGTGCAGCCACAAGGTCGCATGTGATGTCCGACAATACACGACCAGTAATGTAATTCGCCCACGCGTCTGTATACTTAGCCGGTAATGAACGCGCATGCCGCAACTATGCGCTCGACACATACTAATGGCATTGTTTCATGATCTCTTTAGATGCATGTATTTTCTTCTTTTTAACCGATTTAAAAAAAAGGAGGAGGTTCACAATTCGACTGATTTTTTTTGTATGTTTGTTACCATAACCATCTCCGAGAATTGTGATCCGATTTGGAAAATTCTTCTTTTGTTCGGAAGGTTTAGTTGGTCCCATTTGTCACCATATTGAAGTCGGTTTTTTTTGCTTAAAAATGATGTTATTAAATGCTTACGTTATTCTGGACATGCGCCAAGATTTATGGACCTGCTGGGGTTTCTGGAAGAGCCGGGATGGCGGGAATGAAACTAACCCAGGATAGCATAGCTCGCCTCATGCAATATAGGTGCGTAGACATTGAGTTGTGCAAAATGGGGCGTTCTAAACAAGTATGATTGTAACTGGAAAGGGAATAAGTAAATAATTGTCCCAATTTTGATTTTAATTTCAAATGGGCTAAAATTGAATTATTAATTATCGGACTAGGTGTTTAAATCGCTGCCTATTTTAAATGGCTACAACATACACAAAAATTCATGAAAGCTTAGATAGAAGTTGAGCAGGAATCATCGTGAATCATCGCCAGGAGACGAGGTATTCTGCTGAGAGCCCGACAAAAAAGACTAATGATGATGATGAAAATTGCCACTTAGATCGGCAAATGGTCTGCACTTATATAATATACTATTGAAGCAATATCTACCTATACCTATAGCGCTACAAACTAATTTTCGACCGCAAATTCTACTCGCAAGTAGCAGATTACTGTCAGTGATGTAAAACAATGCGATTAGCATGCGTCGGCGCAGGCGTGGCGCAATAAGACAGCTGCTGTATCGTGTAACCCTCAAAGTAAATACACCAGAGAATCAAAGAACAGAATAGAATAAAGAACAAAAACATTACTTTTGGACATCACAACACAACAACAGTGATTAAATACATACATAAAATAAAATAACTTTTGGACCTCACGACCGCTTACCATCAGGTGGAGTGAGCTCATCATGAAAGCTTTTCTTATAAAAAATAAAATAATAATAATATAAAATATCAGACAACATCACATACATTGCTCCGATCCCAAAGTAAGTAGCTTAAGCACTTGTGTTATGGATCAGAACCACGAAGGTAGCATAAAGAAATTTAAATACCCAAACACGGAACAAACGCAAGTGTTCATCACGCGAATGATTGTCCCGGGTGAGGACACTACCAATTGAGCCACCGAGCCAGTCAAACATACATACATTTAAATTTGGACATATAAAAATTACATAAACACAAAGATATCAAACAAACCGGACGCGGGGTTGTGACGTCCAATGTAAAAGGGCCTCACTCAGCATTGAACCATGGCCCGTGTATGCAAACCAATGCGCTGAATTAGCACAGAATCGTCTGTGGGCAGTCTTCTCTCAGCAGGCCTAATGAATGATGAAAACAATGAAATCAGCGCCGCGCCTCTACGTAGGCCACGGCTTAAATGTTCAGTCAACATCATCAGCGTATTGCAATCCACGGCTGGATATAGGCGTCTCCAGTTGTTTGCCACTTTGGCAAAAATCTGGAGGCTTTACCCATAATAGCCACTCTGGGCGTCTCGTTCGCAGAGTGTAGGATCCCAAAGCTCCTCGCTCCGGTGACGCTGCTGACCGTCCGTATTTTGCTACGCCTTTCATCATGATACGTATACCTACTCAAGTCGTTTGCCAGAGCCTCAAATGTTATTCGGCAGAATGCACCACGGGCTTAGAGCGAAAAGACAATAGGTCGCTCCCTTACATCGATTTTGCTTTTGATTTTTTTCGTTTTTGATTGCGTACAAAACCTAGTAAGTATGTATATCTATAGTGGCATAAGTATAGGATGGTAAACTGGCAAACTGCCATGGGCCCTCGCCCACGAAGGCCCCAGCTAAATGACCTAGAGCTCAGTAATGACCTTTCAATGTTTACTAGTAGGGAGCCCCCCTTAAAATAACAAATTCTTTGATCCCTTCAAAGTATTTGCCACGGGCCTCAAATAGTATAGTTGCGCCACTCATCTACTTAAAATTTTCGACCGAACGCGGTCAAGTAGTGTTACAATTATAAATCGCGAAACCTTTTCCACATTTACATGAAACCTTGACAAGAAAGCAACTAAAAGACCACTGAGTGAAATGCGTCTCTCGGATTGGCCAATGGTGCGACCTTGACATGGCGTACAGCGAAAGTGAAACGAAAAGCCGTCGACTGATCTATTTTGATGTCGTTGTCTCAGGTCGGGGGTTATCGGAAACATATCAAGATTTGATAACTGAGGTATTGAAATTGTAACTGAATAAAAATTAAAGAATGTCATTATGGATTTGATTGGATCCGTGTCTCAATAGGTAGTCTTCCGAACCTAGGGTCGTGGGTTCAAACCCCATCTGAAACAAACAGTCGTCTGATGAGCTTTTGTGGTTATTCCGTGTCTGGGTGTTTTTATTTGTAGTATAGTAGTTTTATAGTAATCTATATATATAAAAGGAGAAACTGACTGACTGACTGACATATCAACGCACAGCCCAAACGGCTAAACGTAGGCACTTGAAATTTGGAAGGGACGTAGCTTAGGTACCGTAGGGGTGCACTAAGAAAGGAATTCCCGAAATTCCCACGGGAACGGGAATTAGCGGGAAAATCCTTTTGTATGAAAAATCTAAACCGCTTAAGTTAGACGCTTGAAATTTGGCATGCAGGTACCTTAGTAAATATAAAGTTTAGTTATGGCTGTATTTTGAGAAATTCCCACGGGAACGGGAGTTAGCGGGAAAAAACTTTTGTATGTATAAATTTAAACACGCGGACGAAGTCGCGGGCAAAAGCTAGTGTATTATATAGTATATATTTGTGGTACTCTTGTAATTTGCGATAATGCGAAGGTAGATATGTCGTGTTTTCTGGTATTTATCTCTTTATTGCTACTTTTTAGTATTCTGATAGCAAAATAATTAGCTTACTCATGTACGTTTCAAGAAATCAGCTAAGTATACACAAATGTATTGAAAGACCTTTCTCGGAAACGAGATATTCGAGCGGAAACATTCTTTTTTGGTTGGCAGCATTGATAACATACGCAATATAGCCTAGAATAGGGGATGAAACTCTATTCCACGCGGATGAAGGCAAGGCACAGCTAGTTTTTTATAAGAAATGCATTCATGATGATCTTACTCCAGCTGATGGTAAGCAGTCGTGAGGTTCAAAAGTAAAGTCGACAGGCATAATAGTACAAACCCATCGCGCCTGCCGCCCTCACCCTGAAGGCCCACTGAGATGCCGTTCACGCATATTTCATTTGTTTATTAATTTTGTAGGCAGAGGAGGAGGTCAATTGATACCATCGAGTCGAAAAGAAGAAGTCCTGACTATCAAGGCCTCGTGACGTATATTCCTCAACCGTGAGAGCCCACCACACGCAAAGCATCAACTCAAGTTAGTATTTAACAGAATGTCAAATCAAATTTATGGCTATGCATTATCTTCCTACAGTCATAATTTTGATTTGTTACTTTTGACATATATATCTGTAACTATTTTTCCTGTTTTAAAGTCGTGAAGGTCAGATAGCAGTTTATACTTATAAGTAACGAAATGATATAATATTTTGACAATAAACTCTTGCAATCACTCGACTTGACATTGAAACACAAACTATTTCTTCACTAGTAACAAATAAGCGTAAACTTTTTTATTTATTTCCCATAATGTACAAACTTCCTCGCCATTCTATTGTTTTACTATTAAGTACCTACATATAGGCCGGATATGTAACTAATTTATGTGCATTATAGAAAATAAAACAAGCCACTTTAGCGAGGCATTTTGTAAGGCAGTTGCCGCATTTTGTAAGGCAATTATTAAGACCTAGGTTTGTTACGAAAACCGATATCGATTGAATAACATTATCGATCAATTTACGGATTGATAAAGCTGTTACCATATAATAAAACTGTCAGAACTTGACATAAATTTAATGTTCTTTATAATCTTTTAGGAAATCACGTCACCTGACTTTCTTTAATTTTATGAGAAGATATTAGCAATAAGCTTTCTGCATGGAATATGACAATCGAACGAACAACGCAAACGATCGTTCGACGGACGGCGCACGATCCGCGCTTTTTTTTCTACTATAAATGCCTCCCATTTGTCCCTCATGTGTGTTACATCGAACTAAATTCAAGAAGAGCGACGTTAACGGATTCGCTAGAGATGTTCATCGTACGATTGTTTTGTTGTTCGTTCGATTGAATGTATCAATACCCCGAACCAGCGCAAGGCACCAGACGCAATTACGACGATATTACTTCATAGTCTTTTACTTCGCATTTTAAGACTATTAAATAAATATCAGACAACTAACAAAGTAAGTAGCTTAAGCACTTGTGTTATGGGTATCAGAACGAAGGTACCACAAATAAGTACTTAAATAAATACAAACATAAACACCCAGACGCGGAACAAACACAAGTATTCATCACACGAATGTTTGTCCCGGGTGAGAATCGAACCCACGACTCTTGGTTCAGAAGGTTCTCTACCAATCGAGTCACCAAGCCAGTCTTGATGTTAAGATAAGTAGTTAAAGGGTTTCTCTACAATTCTTTTGAAAGAACCAACTTTTCACATTCTGACTTCTGTGGTAAAGCCACTGTCATTTCTATACCTATAAATATGGGCTTCATTCATAAAGCCATAATATTAAAAACATTTCTATGTTCGTATCGTTTCTTCTGATCATGAACAAAACCACTTTACATCCTTAAGCCGGGCAACCGCGAGAGCCGGCAAGGTCGAAGGTGTCCGGCTATCTGTCAGTCGTGCGTCACCGCCTTTGAAAACGCGGTATAATTGTTTAATAGTCCAGCCGTCTGTCTATAGAGACAATCAAGGCTTCAGGCCCAAAGTGTTCTTGGTTGACAGAAAATCTCTATTTTGTGTTAACCAAGTACTCCAATAGTCAAATGATGACTATTGGAGTCTCCTAGAACACCCAGACCCAAGACGACTTAGATAAGTTTATTTTCTAAATAGACCCGAAAATTGAACCCGGTACCTTCGTTCCTATCTAAAGATGATGATGATGAAAGTATAGTAAGAGCAGTAGCGAGAGCTTTAGACTTACCGCTCTAACTATATTTTGGGATTGCGATGCAAACGCTTAACATAGAGTATCTTTATGATCTTTACTTCACTTGCAAATTATTATAAATCTTCTGCATAAATCAACCAAATGGTAACATTTAGCAAAGATGGCCGGAAACCTCCCACACCGTTGTCATTTCATTATGTTAGATGCTTGTTTCAACCAACTCTGATGGGGATGGGCGTATCCATATTTTACCAACCGCCGTCCTAATGCCGACATATTTCGAACATTTAGATCACAATAAATTGCGTATATACTTTGTATCTGGGTACACTGTTATAAATTACTTTTATGAAATCTATGCGGACATCTACCTACACTTATGAATATTAACATTTAATAGAAGACACCAAATGATCTCATCTCATTTTCATGGATATTTTACACTTACTAATTTTCCGTTCCGTGGTAGAATCTAAGTTTAAAGGTCTGCCCTGTGAGCACACCTTCGCACCCCGAAAACTGGGGGTAGGTCATGGCTCTCTTTCACCGCCTTGCTCCCACCCGGCAAAAAGAATGGGCTTTAAAAATGCTCTTTAGGTATATTTCACATTGGCCCTCTAAGGGTGACCGCGAAGGCGCATGCTGCCGTGCTGTGGAAGCCGTGGTAGGGTCTTTTCTTGAGGATCCGGACTCCACTGGGCGTGGCGGCGATGGTGGGTTGCCGTGGGGTATAGCGGGATAACTGGCACCGCACACGGGCGTCTGGATCCTCGTTGCAGACGCTGAAGGTCCGAAGGGTTTCCCCACGAAACAAAAAGTTGTTACTTTTGTTTGTTTGTTGAGATATGCAACTCCAAAAATTGTCGACTGATTTGAAAAATTCTTTTTTGTTTTTGTTCAAAAGGGTGTTTCCTAGTTGGTCCCATTATGACCATATTGAAGTCGGTGTTTTTTCCTAAACAATGCTGTTGTTACCTGTAAATAAATTACTCAGTAACAGCTCCGGAGTCAGGAAATTGTAAAAAAAATATACAACAATACGAAAATGACATTAATTTTCGTCCAATTCTCCGGTTGAGTGCGCTTCCCACGACCCCACTCGGGTCGTGCTCTACCTAAATCGTGCTATGGCAGTTTTTACACGAAAATCCGTCACCAAGCTAGTCATACAATATGCATGAATGTGTATCCTACTAATATTATAAACGCGAAAGTTTGTTTGGATAGATGGATGGATGTTTGTTCCACTTTCACGCAAAAACTACTGAACGGATTTTAATGAAACTTTACAGGAATATAGTTTGTACATCAGATTAACACATAGGCTATGTTTTATACGAATTTTCAGGCGGGCAGAGCCGCGAGCAGCAGCTAGTCAAATATAAAGTAATATAAGTATGTAGGTATATCATTACTTTATTATTATTTTGTCACAGTTGACGTTTCCTGCAAACAATATTGTACACATGAAAAAGTTTATTAATTTTAATGGTGGTAATAGTATCTACGTATGATTAGAATATTTGATAAACATTATTTTGTTCTGTATCGGTTAAAATTGTATTTAGGTATCTATATTATAGTTGATTCTGATTTTCATAGCACAAGTCCTTTCTATTTACTGCTGCTGAAACTAATGTCAAATTTGCATTTAAGTATGTAATGTTTCCGAATTCTGTGTTCACACAGGCTATACAGGCCTTGCTGGTTGCCAGATTTTAGGTTTGTGTGTGGTACTTTACCTCAAATGGAACATTTACCATTATAGTAAAGTACCATTGACTCTAGAAGAAGAAGCCTTTCTTTGCCTGTAGCCTGGTATTTATATTTACTTATACTTTAACCACGTCTCTTCGCCGAGTCGTTTCATTTGCTATGTAGGTATTAGTTAAGCCAAAAATGGCACTCGTAATCACATTACTATCATCTGTCAACACTTTCGCTCGCTGTCGCAATGGCATGTAGCGCAAATTGCTTCGTGTTCTAGGAATCACTTTTATACCTACAATCTATGCCATAAGCTTTGTCATTTAAGTGTAAATATAGTTGAGTATGTGATTCTGGGAAATCTATTGTAGCTTGCTTGGTTTGTAAGTAGTTCCGGGGTCATGAAGGACTCAGGAATATGACAGAAATACTAACATAACAATATTGTACTTAAAAGTTGTAGGCAACAGACATGATACTACGGGTAGCTAAGCTTCTAAAATTAAAAAACTGCATATTGTACGTATTTAAAATGTTTTTAAAACTTTGCAGCATACTATCTACACTTTTATTTCTGCTTAGCCCAAAGGTTGACTGGTAGACAATGCGGCGTTAAGTCCGCCTTTTGTACACTGTTTTAATTGTGCAATAAAATTTGAATAAAAAAATAATATTTATGAAAGAATACGTAGATAGTGTGCTTTCTTCCTGATTCATTGGATCATAGTCATAATGGAAACACTCGCTTACTTTTTAAACGAATGAAACGTCAGTGAAGGTCGTAAGTAAAGAAAATTAGAACATAGATGATTTATAATATGTAATTATTTCACTAGATTTAAAGACACGTTTTTTGCCCTAAAGCACATAATTTAGGTGCCCAAATTAAACAGAATAAATCATTAAGTATGACAAAATGATGACAAAACCGTACACCGCAGCGAGCTTGACGCCAAACCGGTGAGCGAATGACAGATGTCAAACGAACATGTAAATCGAGCCAAAGGCATTTCTTATTCAGCCAGTGAACTCTTACGATACGTTCCAAAACCGAAACGAATAATACCGCCGCGGGCAGCATCGCAAGTGAAATGTAACCACTTTAATTACTACACTCCAAACTATTCAAATTCAACTCTAAACCGTTCCGTTATACGGTCTATTTTGAATGCAAAATTATAGGTTACTGGACGGGCCAGTGTTGCCACAACGCGGGCCGTTCCAGATATGTCAAGGACTACTGTTTTGCAAAAATACTTTCTTTCATTACGCATCCTTATCTTGGTGGAGAAGTCGCAACGCGTTAAACAGCCTTGCTATTGAGACATAGTAATGCAGGCATTTGTTTAATTACATTAAATTGCTAATTACTTACTTAATAACTGGTGGTCACGTTTACTACGAGTACGTACCTACATTAAGTAAGGCCAGTAGTCCTTCCTAACGCTAGTTGACGTATTTAATGACCATGCTTATCAAAAACCAATTGGTACCATAAATCTTATTAATCATAAATCGAATGAGATGCGAATTAACAGCGTTTAAGTAAACTATTGCTTCAACAACCTTAAAGAGACTGTATATCTGAGTTTGTTGTTTTATTACATAGGCTGACGGTCGGACAGGATTCCCCTATAATATGTAGGTACCTATAGACGGCCAGACATAGTCGTACCTACTTTTATTTGTGAAATTTCCCCAAAAGGTCTAGATGGATTCTGTGCTTTGAACATTATAAATAGTTCGGGGATACCTACAAGTTCAAATTTTTTTTTTTTATTTAAGGCAAATGGGTGATGACCCATTTTGATGAAATTGATAGTGGGTATATAGTGATGTAAAAGGTTGGGAACCACTACGCTAGAACGCTAATTGTGTGAGGTGAACGTGGCTAATCAGACAAGGCGAGGGGCGACGCAACGCAACCATAGCTAACATTGAAACCATAGACTATGCGCAGAACAAATGCCTGCAATACTTTCCTGTCTGCGGAGTTGCAACGAAACGAATTCACGAGAGACAGGGCCGTACTTGGAAATGTGAACATGGGCACCTATATGAAATCATTAAGATTAAAAGCGTAGCTAGCCCGTCATCGGCCTTAGATCGGGATTAGAGTGTGACGAAACAGACAGTGCACCTGTCTTTTCGCACATAGGTATATGTGGACTTTACCTGCCTGAGTTATATTATTACTTTTATTATTATGTATATATATATATTATTACTTATATTTTCGCTCTAAGCCGCCGCCACCCTCATCTGATCTTGGTGCATCCTGCTGAATAACAAAAGAGACTCTGGCAGACAACTGGTGGCGGTATAACAATCAAGAATGACGGTTTGCCTAAATACCATGGGTCGATGACTGACAGCAGTGTCACCGAAGCGAGGACCTACGCCCTGCCATCGCCAACCCGCCTGCCCAGCGTGGCGATTATGGGTAGAACCTCCAGGTGTTTGCCCAAAGTGGCGATCAAATAGAGAGGCAGCAGTGTAGTAGACTGCGATCATCAGCCTATCTGTGCTATTTAGCTACGCCTTCAATTGTTATGTTTATACCGCCACCAGTCGATTGCCAGCGTCTCGTTTAATATTCGGCAGTATGCACCACGGGCAGTGAGGTTGGCTTGGACCGAACAGATGATAGGCCACTCCCTTACATCGTGTGTGTAGTACACTAAACGAAACACAAAATAAGCAAAAAGCTGAGTCTATAAATAGTCCCTGAATACGTCCAGTGCGACCGCTGAGGCCCGCATTGTTTCAGTCGGAAACAATCGCGGGAACAAAGATGCGCGCTAAGAGCGCGTGCGCACGACCCGCTCGCGTAGTGGTCTACGCTTTAGACCCATATCTCTGGCTAAAGAACTTTATTATTTCTCATGTTCTATCTATATCTACACTTATAAGTAAATCTATAGAGAGGTCAATTCTGTACATGAAATATATTTTCAAAATAACTATCAGGGGGTGATTATTGATCGATACTGATGCCAAAAGTGCAATCAGTTCAATTTTTGTCTGTCTGTATGTTCGTTATAGAAACATAAACTACTCGACAGATATTAACGAAATTTAGTACAAATTATTCTTCATACTCCTGGGCAAGTTTTTATTTAGTATACCTACTTACTTTTCATCACGCTACAATTAATAGGAGCAGAGCGGTGTTGGGAAAACGGGAGAATATTTTATCTGTATGTTTGATCGCGCATCACGCGAATACCACTGCATGGGATTGAATGCGGCTTTCACCAATGTATTGCTAGAGGTCTAACTTAAAATTTAACCACCATTTTATGGAAGTCCGTTATTTTTGAAACCCGAAATCCGCGCGTAGGATCCGCGTTTTAGATTTTTGTTCTATCTAGATGTGTAATATATTTGTCTTTGATAAAATATCTCATAATGTACCTACCAAATAAACGGTTTCTATTCTATTCACTGCTGAATATTGGCCTCTCCAATTGTTCGCCACTTAGGGCAAAAATCTGGAGTATATAATATACCCATAATTGCCACGCTGGGCAGGCGGGTTGGCGATCGCAGGGCGTAGCCTTTCGCTCCGGTGACGCTGCTGCCCGTCATCGGTCTGTGGTATTAAGCTACACCTTCATTTGTGAAAGTTATATCAGTTGGTTTCCAGCCCTCGTTTGTTATTCGGCAGGATGGACCACGGACAGATGAGGTTGGCTTGGAGCGAAAAGATGATAGGCCGCTCCCTTACATCCCTTAGATAGTGGGGCAACCTGCAAACTGGTAAACGCAGCTGACCGTTTCCTGATATTCCGTTACTAGTCTTCTACGACACCCACGGTTTGAAATCGTGTGGACCTACTCTATACGCGGAGACCACACGGACAAGGGCGATGGATAAAGAATGCAAACCACCGCCCTATCTCTACCCATATCTCTATGCCGTAAGTGAGTACCGTCGAGTAAGTGACTTCTTAAGCTTCTCAGCTATGGTAGAGTTTATCCGCCTGGCTGACATTGCTAGTACTAAGCATAGACTTATACTGTGAAGCATCAGTTTGGCAATGTTGTCCTTCAGGACAAAATCTGTTAACAGACGTTTCACCTTGAAAGTATACACCTCTACAATAGCCATTTTTCGTAAAGAGGACTTAAAATGAGATTTAAATTTATGTATATGTAACAACCTAATGATAAATCAACTATATCAGTCTTACATACACAGACAATAACGAAAATAACACCTCACAAAATGACCATTGTAAGCTAACGAGACGATTCACGCGCCCCGCCTTGCGCCGACGCATCCAAGCTCCAAGTACACGAGGCAAGGCAACACATCAAGCTACCCAAATCTGTCAAAATACCTCAATGGATAACGAGCTCTATGCCTTGGACATTGAGCTGAAAATATATTAGGGAAATTGACAGAAAGGGGTAGAGAGTTGCGTGGCTGTCTGTACGTTCAGATACAGTACTGATTTAAATATTCTATTTATAGTATTAAGCGAATCCGGTTGGGCACAAAAAGCCTTTTAAATTAAATTAATGAATTTGCAATAAGATCTAAAAAAGTTAAATTATACGAGTGTCTACTAATTAAAGACATTGTTTTGTACGACTGATTTCAATTCATTTTAAATGTTAGTTTTTGTAAAGAACGAAGGTACCAGTACGTTCAATGTAATAAATAAGAAAGAAGAAAACTAGTGAAATAGATAAAAGGTACTTTTTGGTATCAATCAATCAGATCGGCTTATCGCGATACACTGCAAGGCATAAGCCTCTCCTAAGAAACGCCAAAGAGCTCTATTTCAGTATATTACAAAGTACTCTGTGGCTCTATCTTCTGCCGTCGATCTTAGATCATCGGTCCGCGTGTTGGAGGGCGTTCCACACTAAGGTAATCTTTAGTATACTTGGTTATACTAGACACAAACATTTTTTATTATTGTACACCTAAATTTTACGGATATACCCTGTGGTTTCCGAATTCAAAATAGGATCTCATCCCGTGAGAGTCATAGAAGACGACAATATCAAGAAAGAGACAGCAGCGTTTACCTTGGTACAGATATAACCTACTGCGGTCACCAACCCAAAATTGGATTATAAGAGTAATATCTCCTGCGTGTTCACTTTGTGCGCGAACCTTTTCTAAAGGTAGGCCACGCGAGTTACACGACCGGCATGGTCGAAAAACTTATCGGAGCTGTCGCTGTGGCCGGAATCGGCTAGGCAGGCATCATCATCATCATCATCATCTCCTGCGTAGTTGCCTAGTCTCCTTGGAAGTTGGCCGCTGCGAAAATTCAGTCATTAGTGGTCATGGTATTATATTGTTATTTCAAACAGTTTAGTTTAGAGTGAGTGGGTTTATCATCATCATTTGGAAGTGATTTAAAATTCAAACAACGCTCTAACAGATACGGTACCTACCTAATAGCATTTTACACTCTGAAAAGCATGTAGTATGCGTAATATAATTATTTATATTATGTCACCACTCATAATAACATTAATTAGTAGGTACAACTTTCGTCGAATCAGGAATTCGGAACTCTTGAGGAAGTGAAATTAATTTTATCTTCATTCTTGTAATTAAAATTCTTTATCTATTTTATTACAATGTACGTGGTAACACACACACAACTAAATAGTCTAAAGGTGCGTTTCTTACCACCGAGTTTACATGATGCTAACAAAAATTAACCAATGATATCACAGATGGCACCTCAGTGGAACAGTATCATTGGTCATAAGAAATATGTTGAAACTCACCCTAAGAAGAAGAAACTTCCTTGTCAATAAACCCTGAATAATTTTATGGCTCGATACAGTTCTCGAAGGGGGCCTATTCCATAAAACGAACAAAACATGATGGATTTCGTTGATCGGAAACGATCATCGGAGCTAAGCCCTACTCCAGTCATTTTCGGGCCCGAACAGCCGATGATTAAAACCCGTAGGCCTACTCTGAAGTGTATTATCCAAGTTTAGGGCAGTCGAGAAGGATAAAACATTGCTTTGTTCAATGAATTTCTACCTCTATTCTGTACATATATTTCTCTATACAAACGAATGACGCATTATCCTCGCGCAGACGGCTAATCTGAATGAGTGCAACTGTATGAATGGTCAGCCTTTCGTGTAATTGTTTCAGAGTAAAGGTCGTGGGTCGAGGTCACCGTCTCTGAGCATTGTGCGCGGTATCTGATCGGCCGGAGGCCGCTACCTAGCCGATTGTAAGATGACGCCCGATTGACTGATACTGTCTAAGGAAGCCGGTGGCTATAACCACCGAATAACCACCCGACATCAGATATTTTGTAATTCATTGCCAAAAAAGAATTAAGGATCAATATACATAGCCTATAGCAGCATAGGGAGTATAAGGGAGCGACTCATCATCTTTTCGCTCTAAGCCACCCTCACCTGCCAGTGTTGCAACCTGCTTTATAACAGATGAATAGGAGATTAAACCATATGACTGCGACATAACCATCACGAATGAAGCAGCACAAGGGGCCAGGGCTCACTGGAGCGAGAAGATACGGCCTGCTATCGCCAACCCGCCTGCCCAGCGTGGCAATTAAGGGTAAATCGTCCAAGTGTTTGCCCAAAATTGGCAGTGGACTGCGATCGATTTTATTCATGGAAATTTTACAGAATGGCATAGGATGATATGTGGCCGTCTGTACAAAGATAAACCTAGCTCCTGGTGGTACATAACACAGAATGGGCTACGTTTGCCATCAGATGACCCTCAATGTTTTCCTCATCTTAATAATTAAGATGGCCTGTAATTAAATAAGCAATTTTAACTTTTCGATAAGGTCCAACACATTATGTTGTAGCCTAGAGGCGTGTCAGGAAGAGTGGGCTCTACGTCGCGGAAACCGAAAATCGATTAATTGATCGATTACACAATTGATCGTGGACCCGCGGACGATGGAAATGTTGCCCACATTTAGTTATTAGCCGAAAAGTTCAAGGTTCGATGATTACATCTAGCCGTGTGCGTTGTTTTGCTTAGCAGAAATTAATAAATTATTTGTTTGTGATTTATACAATGCCGGGTGTTTTTTTAACAATAGCTTACTACTTCAATCACAGCGTGATACTAGTTACTTATGTTAAGCTTGTAAGTATGTACCTCGTTAATCTTACAGTAGATCACTATGATAATCCTGAGACGATAATTGTTGTGACAACCGTTATGGGTAAACAAATGAATGTCGCTTCTCAGCAAACGTAAGTAGTGTAGGACGCCCTCAGGTCCTCCTCAGAACAGGTGAAGTGACGATGCGCGTATGGTTGGCATGAACAGGATGCGAGAGATCCCAGGATCAAGTGGCAATCAATTGGAGAGGCCGATGTCCAGCAGTGAAATGCATGATGAAAAGCTTCACTAAACACAAAGTTTATCACTTCTGACTTGCTTTAGCAGTTTCCGCTGCCTGTCAAACATGTTTCAAGCAGACAAGATAATCAGTAAAGTACGTTACTACTGTTTATTCGCAAGTACCTATCATAACTGGGCTTAAAATATGTATCTTATATAATAATGTTCTAAAAATTGTTCACTTGAAGTGGGTAGACAAAATTGGTATCTACCATGGCCAATATATAATACTTATGTAATATGCATACTTTAAAAAAAATATATTGAATTATATTGAATTGGCGCGTCCAAACGCAAATTTTTCAACTTTAAAAAAATATTTTAAATAGAAAATTACCGATATCGATGTTTATTAATATTTCATTCGATACTTGAATTATTTAACATTAATAGAATAAATAGTTTAGATCTTATTGCGGTTTACAGAATACATCTAGGTACGCACCAAATTCCAATAATGTATCTCTTAAAGTTTCGGAATAAACTGGCTGTCACATACGGACGGACAGACAGACATGACGAATCTATAAGGGTCCCATTTTTGCCAGTTGGCTACGGAACCCTAAAAAAGTAAACAAAAGTTAAAAAGTATACTTTTATTCGGCTTTTTTAATCAAACAAATCTTCACATCAATTGCTTTCATAATAGCATATTCTGCTACTAAATCCGACAGTGTCTGAGTAAGTCAAAAGTGGGTACCATTAGCTTCAGCTGCAGCGATGCCACAGATTATAGACACACGCAACGTCAAACTGTTCATTTTCATTAGAGAATTTCAAATACAGACTCCTGAGAACTATAAGGACCACGAAGAGTACACCCGTAAGCATCATCACATGGTAGAGTTGGATGCTGGTGGCGTTGAAGCCCCTTCTGCCCCTGGTCATCATATACACAGACCTCTTGATGCGGTAGAAACGGGTCTTCTTCCGTCCGAAACCAAACATTTATTAATCTTGTAGTGAGATTGGGCATAATAATAATGTTTACCTTGTCTGAAAAAGAAAATTAAAGTCGAAAAATATGTATAGGTAACAGGCTGGAGAGAATTTCTTTTTTATATGACCACTACTTTAAAAATAATTCAATGATGAAGAAGCCTTGTCATCAACTTGGCACTGAAGCATGAAGCATGGTCACTTTCTAGCAACTGAAAATACAGCATAAGGGCGCCTTTCAGTGGGTGTACCTTGGCTTAGGGATTTCTTGTCAAACCATACTATAATAATTGCATATGTTTTCTAGCTGTTAAGAACTATTTAGGCCACGAATTGCTACCGTTATGAGGTCTAAGATGTTCAGTGAAGTTTTGAAGGAAACTGCGGTTGGACCATATCGTCGGCCGTAGGCTGAATTAAGGTAAGGGAAAACTCACAAAATGAGTTGAGTATACAGTTTTGTTCAGAATTTTCCGCTCTTTTGAATGTATTATGGGAAGGTCAGATTAAGGTCAGACAGCACCAAGGCGGTAACCATCCCCTTAAAAATGTCAAAACATCGATTTTTTAAAATCATCTTAAATTCTGAAAAACAATCCCAAGCTAAGTAGTTCTTTTTGAAGTAGAAAACTATGTCTCTGCATAGAACGCAGTCCAAATCAAAACATACATAGATGTTGCATTTGACGCTTATGCCGCATTGGCTAAGGTCTATTTATTTCTCAAAAAAATCTCATCAGCCTCTGCTCGTGGCGGTACCAGAGAAATAGCTACTAACAGTTATCGTCCTCTTCAAGTGATCACGTGCCCTCGGGCTTCAGGTACAAGAGGTACAAGGACCTCAGCACGATTGCAGTGACGACCAGCATTCCAGTCCAGGCCACAAAGTTGCACAGCTGGAGCTCATAGGGAGAGCCCTCGCTCTCATTGCCGCCTCTGACGAATAGGTACCTCTTTAGCCTTGAAACAAAGGAACAACATTGGATGAAACTATTTAGGCATATGAGAGCTGACAAATGATCTCTTTATGTATGGGATGGAGGCTGGGTTATGCCGGAGAGTGATTAGTTTCGGATCACCCGAATGCCTCATTAGTTTAGTGCTGCCTAAATAATTCACGGGTTCAAATCCCGGGTAGGACCAAAAATTTTTACGGT
The DNA here is from genome assembly GCA_031163375.1 of Conogethes punctiferalis. Lineage (NCBI taxonomy): Eukaryota > Metazoa > Arthropoda > Insecta > Lepidoptera > Crambidae > Conogethes > Conogethes punctiferalis. Next base: position 5,168,972 of record CM062077.1, on the reverse strand, counting down.
CCTTTTTTGTCAACTTAAAATTACTCAGCGACCACAAATCCGAAAGTCGTGAAACTCCCTTGCATCAAAGCACGTTCATCTTGTCTTGATTCTGCCGCTGACGTTTCTTAGTCGCGTCGCGTGATCTATAGACTCTTGAAAGTTAAAGAGTGCTCCTGTGTGTTTGCACAGACTTGTGCCCTTACCATCTTCTACGTACTTGGCCAGCCTGCTTGGGTATAAACAGCCATGCCTAAAATTCTGTCAGGAGAATATTATTATCATCAGAAGTATGTACACACTTCGATTTCACTTATTCTTAGTCGTTTTCTTCATTACTGAAGGTCTTTCCCATCCTGATAGGCTGTGGTAGAAGTTTTGACGAGCTGCTTCCACACCACCCTGTTATCAGCCCGTCTGAGCGCCGCAATCAAACTGATCCCCATGACATCTTCGATGGAATCAGACCAGCGGATCGGTGATCGCCCACATGGTCTTTTTCCATCCAATTTTCTTCATAACCATCAGTTTGTCGACTTCACAAACTGACATACTTAATATCTTTAATAGAGGAAACTATCAACTTCTAATAGGGATTTCTACTAGAAACAGGATGCAACCTACTTACCAATTACGAAGATGAATCAATTTGTACCTTCGCTTCTTATGGCACGAGGGTAGAGGTGACTGCCACCGCCTCTTCATTGATCCCACCAGTTCCGTCTGATCTTGTATCATATTTCCTAAATCATGACCCCATTTTTAAAGCGGAATTATCATTTTGTGAGGAATTTCAGATTTTGAGTTGAGTTTACATCTTGCTGAATTTGAGTGACATTGTCATCTTGCTGCCGTTAGATATGTTTTACAATTTTCCGTCAGATTTAGATATGAGGTGGGCATGGAAGTATTAAGTACTAATTACTTCCATGGAGGTGGGTATCATGATTTCGAAAAAGTTTAGATTCTTAATACAGATCTTTATTTAGACTTAAAACAAGCACATGAATCGTCAAGTACAAGAATTAAATAAAAATTACTACCACTGGGATCAGAACGTGGTTTCTATCTAGAAGAACCAGCGAGAAACTCGATAGTTAGTCTTTTACGTCGCCAATTTTATTACTATTATTTAGTATAGTTATACCTATAAAGTTTGTATATAATTAATAATAATAAATAAATAACCCAAGACATGCCACGCTGGGCCACTTATCGCCATCTAGCCCCAAACTAAGCCGAAGCTTGTACTATGGGTACTTACTAGACAACTGATAAATTTACATATACTTTTTTTTGTAAATAAATACATGTTATACATAGAAAACACCCAGACCAATACAAACAGACATGTTCATGCACACAAATGTTTGTACTGTGCGGGGATCGAACCCACGACTCTTGGCTCAGAAGGCGGAGGTCACTACCAAATGAGCCATCGAGCCAGTCATGCATATACACACGTATATATACATATGTAAGTATGTATACTTGCCTATTGAAATTTGTTGTCTGCTTTACCGCATCAGGCAAGTTGCAGTTTCGCAGGCTAATCTATCTAAATATAAGTATATAACTTAAAGGACTGACTGAGTGACATAGTGATATATCAACGCACAGCTCAAAACACTGGACGGATCGGGCTGAAAGGAGAATGCCCAAATATGGTTTCGTTTTGTACATGAACGAAATTAACCTGAAAAAAATTGTATTTCATTTTCACAAGACCTTCTACAAAAACAAGTCAAAACTTCGCCGGGGAAAAAAGTGCTAATTTAAAAGTAATTTTTATAACAAAGTACTTCCTCTACCAAAGAACTATACTTTTTGGGGTTGCAGGGTTGCCAATATTTAAAATACTAATTCACAATAATCGATTCCTGATACACAACTCGGAAGGATGAAGGAGGGTTAAAAAGAAAATATTAAGGATATTTACAAAACAAAATCGTTTTCTCATAGAAAAGAATATCTTCGAGAATATTCAGTTACTTTACCTTCCAATTAATGACAACAAACCTTAAGTGAATGAATATCGATTGATCCAAAGAATATCGATTTGCATTTATATTGCGACGGGCAACACCAAGAGTGATGAAAAAAAAAAATGAAAGTGACATGACATTGACATTAGAGAAATGTTATTGTTTTGTTTGAGCATTGACGATTTATTTGTTTTGATTTAACTTTACGTTGAGTTGAGCGCCTTTTTTTCCGTAGAAATTGAAATTAGATATCGCCGTTTTAGCAACTGTTCGTTATGATTGACGCAGGACGCCCAGCTGCCGTTCGGAAAGGTATTTAACGTTGTGAAAAATAATCTAAAATAATGAACTTCATGAACCTGTTGCTCGCAACTCCGGCGAATTAGATGCTTTTTGTTTTTTATAATGTATTCTATGTTTAATACTCTATCCAATGAGATAGATTTCATGGAGGTACAACGTGATAAAATCGGAAACCAAAGCCCATACTACAATGGTCATTCTCCTTTGGCATGCAGGTAAATGTTATGACGTAGGCATCTACTAAGAAAAAGATTTTTATCAATTCCAACCTCAAGGGGATAACATTCCACCCTCAAGGGGACAAAATAGGGGATGAAACTCTATTCCACGCGGACAAAGTCGCGGGCACAGCTAGTATAAAAATAAATCACTTTATCAGGAACTCATGTCTATCACGTTTACCTAGTAATTGGCCGATGACGCCGGGGCACCAATTCTGGCAAATGCTCATTCGGGCAGGTCAAGGCGTCATACCGACGGCGGTACCGACTACATTATTAATAAATACTTTTGAGCGAGCTCGTAGCAATTACTCACGTTTTGACAACTGCTTTGTTCGTTGCTAAAGGTTAATTTTGGACAAACCAGTCTCGGTCAGATTAGTGAACTCAATGTTGAGCTTGGATTAACTCAATATCGTATTAAACTCAAAATGCCGTCGTAAGAATTTGGGTCCCTTTTTCATCACCAGCCTATTGCAGTCCACTGCTGGACATAGGCCTCTCCAGCTGCTCGCCACTCAGGGCAAACATCTGGAGGATATGCCCATAATCGCCACGCTGGGCAGGCGGGTTGGCGATCGCAGGACGCAGCTTCTTGCTCCGATGACGCTGCTGCCCGTCATCGGCCTGTGGTATTTAGCTACGCCTTCAATTGTGATGGTTATACCGCCACCAGTCGGTTGCCAGCGCCTCGTTTGTTGTTCGGCAGGATGCACCTCGGGCAGGTGACGTTGGCTTGGAACGAAAAGATGATAGGCCGTTCCCTTACATCCCCCACTACCGTTCCCTTACAGGGTCCCTTTTTAGTTTTCCATCATCATCATCATCTTCAGCCTACCGCAGTCCACTGCTGGACTTAGGCCTCTCCAAACCATAGCGTGACGACCTGAACCATTTTTCTACGGTCTGGCAAGAACTAGCGGATAAACGAGAGGTGGAGAAAACTGCGGGACACCTTTGCCGAGCAGTGGGACAGTAGAGGCTAGTAAAAAAAAGTAGAAATGTGGCTACCTACATATTATGAAGTTTGGAAACACATCAATTACATGGAACAGTTTGAACTGCTGGCTTTTCCTAGGCACATGAACAATACGCCACCGACGTTTCAACAAATAACTAATAAGAAGGATGTAAAAATAAACCAGGGGTTAAATAACAATATTGAATCTAAGTACATATTGTAATGTAATAAACAGCACAGGGTTTCATCAGTAAAGAAGCAAATCTTCCGTCTAATCATGTTGGCCACCCTTGATATCTGTTAAATCAACTCTTAACGCCAAGTGATCTACAAACGCAAAAGGACATTGCCATCTTTATGCTTCAGCATAATGTCAAGGTGCATCTGATTAGAATTTGATCTAGTTGCAATAATTAATACGTTGCGGTTACGACTTGCGACACTTCGCCTGGTCACGAGTCGGCCACCGTGCGTTTTAATATCTTTTCAACTGGAAAGTTTGTAAGCGATATTAAATTAAATATTGTCTAGGTATTAGCTAACCACGCAGTAGGTACCCAGCTAACAAACAGTCTGTGTCGTGCTTATTATAATAGCACTTATAATGCGGATACTCTAGACGAAATTCAAGAGTAAATGCTACGTGGCCGAAATAAGCCGTAGAAAGTGGGCGGTTGGTAAGTAAAGTTGCTTTTTGGTAGGAAGCCCGGGTAGACCGATGCGAAGCGTCTCAAAAATAGACTCCTAAGTTCAAAATTGGACGACAAGGTGATTGATTGATTGAAACTCTTTTTTTTTATTCTATGTGTGTTTGCGCTTGAATGCGATTCGCCTGATGGTTAGCGATATCGTAGTCTACGATGGAACGCGCTCACCCATCAAAATTCCACCCGGTTCACACTCGCCTCGAACATAGGAAGATTACTAATTATAACTCGTAACAATGATCTGAATATTTCCGGCCGGAGACGGAAGCTTTGAATGAACCTCAATCAAATTTGACATTCTCCTGTACCTAGATCTTTCCGAATCATGGAAGTATTTGTACGTAGTACCTACTTATTACTTCCATGTTCCGAACGCATTTGTCCGCTGGTCAAAACCACGGGTCAAAATGTGGGTCAAAACAATACAATTTGATTGCATATGACAGTCCTTAAATCATACTGACTTTAAAAAATTTTCACCCGTCTCTGTTTTTTGCGACTTAGACATTTTGTCCTGCCGTCTTCTAATAGATACCTACCTATCATCGTCCCAACGCATTCTTACGATACCTACATGTAGAAGACAAATTCGAGAATGGAATAACCTATTTTATCTACTGACTCCAAATGAGATCCAAAATATACCAATGTACGTACAGTTTATAGTTAAAGTTAAATATAAAAAGGTTCTATTGCCCCCCAGAGCCTAACCCGCGCCGCGGTTACGTCTAACGCGTCCACATTCCGTGCTCTTGCGCAACTAATTATATCACGATCCCTTAGGGGTTTGACGTAAGAAAGAAAGTGATGTCCTTAACCGGAGCTACGGCGCATGCGTGGAATGATAAGGTCAGTCTAGGAATGCATGTAGGTGGTACAGTGCACGGGGAATGTGTGTCGCGTGACCACGGATTTAAATGTAGGTGGGTACTTTGATAGTGGCGTACCTACCTATGTAAGCGCTAGTATGCCAGCACTACAAGCTAAAAAAAACACCTAAATGTTTTTAACTTGTAGGGTACCTATAGTGGTTGAAATTGTATGTAGGTATTGTACTGTACCTATGCTCTAGACTCGATAATAAATGAATCATATTAGATGAAGGGGCAGCGCAGACGACAGACTACCCGTGACGCACTTTTTAGTCTGTAATAGAACCTATGCAATTATATGCAGTAACGCACAACACGACGCGCAAAAATCTGTCGCGGATATTTCACAGACTCAACGCACACGACGCACATACCTCTTTGATCATTCTGCCGGAAGACCTAGACGCTCTCCTTTTAAATGTCTCAGACGCAGACTCTATCGCACAAAAAGTGTGCCGTCTGCGCTGCACCGAAAAGTTACAAAATCTTAACATCGCCGTCTCATTGTACGTTCTTGGTTTTCGGAAGTTGCAGTTGAAGACGAATGAGGGTGTTTCAGAATGAAATATCCATGGAAATATTCACGCCCAGACCAATACAAACAGACATGTAACAGACATATGAACACAAATGTTTGTACTGTGCGGGAATCGAACCCACGACCCTCAGCTCAAAAGGCAGAGGTCACTACCAAATGAGCCATCGAGCCAGTCAAAAAGTGTACCTACCTATAGGCTTTGTCTAGGTAAGCATGCTTCCTGGGCTACATCATCACTTAACATCAGGTGTGATTAGGGCCAAATGCTAAGTAGAAAGTTTCTGACTCCTAATTGATTTCCCGATTGTGAACACACCTGAAAATAACCGAAATATCAAAGTTACCCCTAAATAGGTACCCATATATGTCTATATGGGTATTTAGCATACCTGCATACGCCATTAATCTTCAAAATAAAGCTTGATCCTGAAAGAAATAAAATTAGTTAAAATGTCCAGTTCCTCTTCATTTATTTGTTATGGATCTGTCCACATTTTTTATCAGTTCATAAGTTTGCCGGTGCTGCGGTGTAGCGCCATCTATTGACGAGGGGTTAAAACACATAGAGACAACTGCTGCTATATAGTGACACCATTGGAAACCCTAATAAAAATAAGTTTACCTTACACAATACATACTGCTATTTATATATGATTATTTTAATTTTAAATTATGTTGAAATAATACTTGTTGCAATAGCAAAATATAAATAAGACCTCTTCGTTTTCAAAAACAAAACACAATTTTTGTTTCTACATAAAATAATAATTTTGATGAATAAAGTTATAAATTAACTGCAAACATGTTAAAAAATAAACAAATCAAACATTTTATAATTATTTAAATTTAAAAATCACATTTTTAATTCTGGTGGACCACATTGATAACGTCAAAAGTACATTGGCAACACCATCTATTAAATGTCATTGATAACGTCAAATTTTGCTGTAATGCTTGTTTGCTAAACATGCGATTTAATCTTTATTTACGTGCTTAAATACAAATTAAAGTGACAAAAACAGCATCTAAACACATGTCGAATTAAAAGGGCATAATATAAAACTAATATAGTGTGTATTTTTGCTAAGAGGTGAGATATTAATTTGGCAAGTAAAGCTCGTATTATTTTCAACTCTAATCCTCGTTATTTACAACTTCTTAATCATTATTTAGTGACAAAGTGATTATTGAAGTGTTTAAGTGATATTGTTATAGAGTAATTAAGTGAAACTTTTCCAAATTACTGAAAAAATCGATATTTCCAGGAGCATCGTGTATGCACCATGTCGATGCCACATAGCAGTTCTAGTACCACAAGTTCAAGTACAAAACGCAAAGAAATATACAAGTAAGTGTATAATTACAATCTAATACGTATTATTTACTTTCCTTCGCATTATAAAGAATGTTGACCTATGTCATTATTAGTCTCACTTTTATAATAATTGTCAGAATTCATATTAGAACACTCAACACAGGTAAATATTAGCTCAGTGATAGTGTCGCAGGAGCATGTCCCTGGCAACACTGGTTTTCAGCTCTCCTTTACCTATAATCAAAGTTTTCCCATAATCCTTTGCCATTAAAAAACTTTATAAAATTACTGTTGTACCCGAATTGTTAATGTCTTATTGCCTAACAACTAACTAATGACTATTAAGCTTTATTATTTGGTTGACTTTAATCCATTAATGATATCTGTAATTATTTATAAATTTGCTTATTAATCACACAACACACAAGGTTTGCTTCGATCTTAAACCAACAATTGTAAAACATTTAATACTTATTTACAATTGAACAAACATGTCTGTTTGTATTGATCTGAGTGTTTCCTATACTATCTGTTTATTTATAAAAAAAATAGTCTAAGTACTAGCTATCTAGTACCCATAGTACAAGCTTCAGCTTAGTTTGGGACTAGATGGCACTGTGTGGCCCAGCATGGTATGTTATTATTTATTTATGCATTAAGCGAAAGCCTGGAATGGAGGCTACTTTTATTTATTGTGATGTTTGTTTTAAATAAGAGAAGTAGGGCTTGACTTCTCTCAAATCTCTTCCAATCTTCTCTCAAATTGAGCCACCCGTCCAGGGAAGGACATCCACTTTATAAAATACTGCAGCCAAATGACTTCCGGGTCATGTTTCTACCAGTGGGTAGGGAGCTTTTGAGGGGTTGGGCCAGCATCGCGGGCCGCGCTATTGGTGTTGTGGCAGTCTTGGCCCAAGATCCCATGACACCACCCATTAGGCGCTTGACGGAGGGACTGGGGTTTTTTAGTGGGTATTCCCTGCCTCATTTCCATCCCTAGGCAGGGTGCTGCCCTTATGTCCCTAAGGGCGGCGTGAGTCCCACATCACTCCCCCGGGTGGCGGGGATGTGTCAATGCATTTTTTCCCCGGGTCAAAAAAAAAGCATGGCGGTGGTAATTTACTTTCCCGCTGTAACAGCGACTTGGGTTTCACTTTCCATCAGGTGTAAGGAAGCCATTATGTCGAGCTACTATAAAAATTATTGTTGGAATTATCAACAAAAGTTCATAGAATGCATTATTTTCCTTACAGATACCAAGCGCCATGGCCTCTATATTCAATGAACTGGTCTGTGCGGCCTGACAAGAGGTTCAGGCTAGCGCTCGGCAGCTTTGTGGAAGAATACAATAATAAGGTATTGTTCATTAGCCATGCATTTGGAACTTATTGTCTATGCTCTAGTTCCGTGAAGTCATTGTTTGTTTCTGGCAGAATGTAGTCATTTATACATATAGCAATCTCAAAAATATTTTATAGTTAAATTTATTTTAAACTATGAAACTTATTGCTGGATCAGTATTCCCCTAATAAATTTAATCTTTCATCTGTAATAAGTCAAAAGTGAACTAGATTTTGTATTGTTAGCTTGTACCTCATCCTAGTATAAGTTAGCCTTTTGTAGAATGTTGTGCAATAAAGTTTGAATAGGTAAATGAAATTGCTTAAGCACAAAAGTAATTTATATTATTAAAAAAAGTGTTTACTTCTAAGCTTACACTTAACCCAATACTTGTTACTCCAGGTACAAATAATTTCCCTCGATGAAGAGACAAGCGAGTTCAGTGCAAAGAGCACTTTCGACCATCCATACCCCACCACCAAGATCATGTGGATCCCAGACAGCAAGGGCGTATATCCCGACCTACTCGCCACCAGTGGTAAGTAACACAAAAAGACAGTAAGTGAGGCGCTAGTGCACCAGTTAACTAAAGCCAGCAGTACTCACATTAATGCAATTTCACACTATACAGTAGCAAATTTAAAACTATTACTGTCCCCTTCACACTCATAAAGAGAGACAGGCAGACTTTTCATGATGCGCATGCAGTACGATGTCACGCCGCGCGTTAAATCACAGACACTGGTGTAAACTTGTTGAATGTGCCTTGAAATAGAAAGATAAACTGGCATTTCAGACGCTAACACCTCTTTATCACTCCCCAGGCGACTACCTCCGTATATGGCGCGCAGGCGAACCCTACACCCTCTTCGAATGCGTCTTGAACAACAACAAGAATTCAGACTTCTGCGCACCGCTCACATCTTTCGACTGGAACGAAGTGGACCCCACCTGATTGGTACCAGCAGCATCGACACCACGTGCACCATATGGGGCCTGGAGACGGGCCAAGTGCTGGGAAGGGTCAATGAAGTCTCTGGACATGTTAAGACACAGCTCATTGCGCATGACAAGGTGAGTAGCGTGCTACTTGAAAAACATCTTCATCACCAGCCTATTGCAGTCCATTGCTGGACCTCTCCAGTTGCACGCCACTTAGGGAAAACATCTGAAGGATATATCCATAATGGCGATTATGCTGGGCAGGCGGGTAGGAGATCACAGGGCGTAGCTTTTCGCTCCGGTGACGCTGCTGCCTGTCATCAGCCTGTGATATTTAAAACATCTTATAAGAATATTTTTTTTATAGTAGCTCGACATTATGGTTTCCCTACGCCTGATGGAAAGCGAAAGCTAAGCCAGTCACTGTGACAACGGGCAAGTAACTGGTGAGTTACCTGTCAGTTGCCACCGCCATGCTGGCCCAACCCCAACCCCCACGAGCTCCGGAAACCCTACTCACGGCAGAAACACGACTCGGAGGTCATTTGGCTGCAGTGTTCTATAGGGTGGCGATCCTTCCCCGGACGGGCAGCTCAATTCGAGCGAAGATTCGCTATGCCCTACCTATCTCTCTTATTTAGGACAGTAGAGGCTAATCATGAAATTTGTGCGACGTAATTTGAAGAAGACTAAGGAAGATGTGACTCATGTGCTGGCAGAGAGTTACACTTTTTAATGTCACGGCACAAGTAGGAGTCACAAAACTTTTTAGGACGTTTTTTTTTTTCTAAATGACTACGATGATGGGCCAGGGCGGCCTTGTCATCATCACCGGACTGTTGGGGCAGCAGAAGGCTCGCACCCCTAGACTTTTTAGGACTAACGACGCCCGTCTATTGCGCAGGAGGTGTACGATATCGCGTTCAGTCGCGCGGGCGGCGGGCGCGACATGTTCGCGTCGGTGGGCGCCGACGGCTCCGTGCGCATGTTCGACCTGCGCCACCTCGAGCACTCCACCATCATATACGAGGTAATAAATAATAAATAAATAAATAAATAAATAATAACCCAAGCAAGCCACGCTGGGCCACACAGCGCCACCTAGCCCCCAAACTAAGCGAAGCTTGTACTATGGGTAATAGACAACTGATAAACTTACTTAGATAATTTTTTTTGTAAATAAATACATATTATACATAGAAATCACCCAGACCAATACAAACAGACATGTTCATGAACACAAATGTTTGTACTGTGCGGGACCAACCCACGACCCTTGGCTCAGAGGGCAGAGGTCACTACCAAATGAGCCACCGGGCCTGTCAAGTAGCGTCATATACGACATATACGAGGTACAGTACCATCTTATACGAGGTACTGCACCATCATATACGAGGTACTGCACCATCATATACGAGGTACTGCACCATCATATACGAGGTACTGCACCATCATATACGAGGTACTGCACCATCGTATATGAAATACTGCACCATCATATACGAGGTACTGCACCATCATATACGAGGTACTGCACCATCATATACGAGGTACTGCACCATCATATCGAGGTACTGCACCATCATATACGAGGTACTGCACCATCATATACGAGGTACTGCACCATCCTATACGAGGTACTGCACCATCGTATATGAAATACTGCACCATCATATACGAGGTACTGCACCACCATATACGAGGTACTGCACTATCATAATACGAAGTACACGAGTTACCATCTATACTGCACTATCATGTTAGAAGAGGTGCCGCAACATTTTATACCTCATTTTTAGGATGCGTTTCAACAAACTGGACTTGGTTAAGCTTTTCACTGATACTGCGCGAAGAAGCTATGTGTGTGAAGCCATTACCGCACCATTACCTAGAATGTCCTATCCGCTGACACTATCCGGGTCTCTAGCATTGAATGGCTGTGTTATAAATTGTTTTTTATTTAGGCAAGGACTAAACCTTCAAAACTCGCCTATTGTTGTGATAAAAGTTCATTTTTGTTCCGATCTGAGTTGCTCATACTTTTAGCAACCCTAATCTATGTGTTGGCTGTGTTGCCCTACACAAATCGAATCAAAATAATCTTTATCGTATAGGTTTTCAAAAACACAATTTCTTTCTTTCCACCAACACGAAAAGGTGAAGAAAACACAAATCGTCAATTTCCCACCGATTATATTATGTCACTAGCTGTGCCGGCGGCGTCGCACGCGTGGATATCGGGTTTCAAAAAATAACGGACTTCCATAAATTGCTATCTATATTTTAAGTTAGACCTCTAGGAATACATTGGTGAAAACCGCATTTAATTCCATGCAGTAGTTTTCGCGTGATGCGCGAACAAACATATAGATAAATTTTCTCCCGTTTTCATGTCACTACTCTGCTCCTATTGATTGTAACGTGATGAAAAGTATACTATAACCTGCCCAGGAGTATGAAGAATAATCGTACCAAGTTTCGTTAAAATCCGTCCAGTAGTTTCTTTTTCTATAACGAACATACAGACAGACAGACAAAAATTTTACTGATTGCATTTTTGGCTTCAGTATCGATCACTTATCACCCCTGATAGTTATTTTAAAAATATTATATATTAATGTACAGAATTGACCTCTCTACAGATTTATTATAAGTATAGATTAGTACTTACCCAACTTTATGACGTCCCTCAGGACCCTGCGCACACGCCCGCTGCTCCGGCTCGCGTGGAACAAACAAGACCCCAACTATTTGGCGACGGTGGCGATGGGACGCCTGCGAGGTGATCATACTGGACGTGCGCGTGCCGTGCACGCCGGTCGCACGGCTCAACAACCACCGCGCGTGCGTCAACGGCATCGCCTGGGCCCGCACAGGTACGTGCCACCTACAGCGAGGTGATCATACTGGACGTGCCGGTCGCGCGGCTCAACAACCACCGCGCGTGCGTCAACGGCATCGCCTGGGCCCCCGCACAGGTACGTGCCACCTACAGCGAGGTGATCATACTGGACGTGTCGGTCGCGCGGCTCAACAACCACCGCGCGTGCGTCAACGGCATCGCCTGGGCCCCGCACAGGTACGTGCCACCTACAGCGAGGTGATCATACTGGACGTGTCGGTCGCGCGGCTCAACAACCACCGCGCGTGCGTCAACGGCATCGCCTGGGCCCCGCCACAGGTACGTGCCACCTACAGCGAGGTGATCATACTGGACGTGTCGGTCGCGCGGCTCAACAACCACCGCGCGTGCGTCAACGGCATCGCCTGGGCCCCGCACAGGTACGTGCCACCTACAGCGAGGTGATCATACTGGACGTGTCGGTCGCGCGGCTCAACAACCACCGCGCGTGCGTCAACGGCATCGCCTGGGCCCCGCACAGGTACGTGCCACCTACAGCGAGGTGATCATACTGGACGTGTCGGTCGCGCGGCTCAACAACCACCGCGCGTGCGTCAACGGCATCGCCTGGGCCCCGCACAGGTACGTGCCACCTACAGCGAGGTGATCATATTGGACGTGTCGGTCGCGCGGCTCAACAACCACCGCGCGTGCGTCAACGGCATCGCCTGGGCCCCGCACAGGTACGTGCCACCTACAGCGAGGTGATCATACTGGACGTGTCGGTCGCGCGGCTCAACAACCACCGCGCGTGCGTCAACGGCATCGCCTGGGCCCCGCACAGGTACGTGCCACCTACAGCGAGGTGATCATACTGGACGTGTCGGTCGCGCGGCTCAACAACCACCGCGCGTGCGTCAACGGCATCGCCTGGGCCCCGCACAGGTACGTGCCACCTACAGCGAGGTGATCATACTGGACGTGTCGGTCGCGCGGCTCAACAACCACCGCGCGTGCGTCAACGGCATCGCCTGGGCCCCGCACAGGTACGTGCCACCTACAGCGAGGTGATCATACTGGACGTGTCGGTCGCGCGGCTCAACAACCACCGCGCGTGCGTCAACGGCATCGCCTGGGCCCCGCACAGGTACGTGCCACCTACAGCGAGGTGATCATACTGGACGTGTCGGTCGCGCGGCTCAACAACCACCGCGCGTGCGTCAACGGCATCGCCTGGGCCCCGCACAGGTACGTGCCACCTACAGCGAGGTGATCATACTGGACGTGTCGGTCGCGCGGCTCAACAACCACCGCGCGTGCGTCAACGGCATCGCCTGGGCCCCGCACAGGTACGTGCCACCTACAGCGAGGTGATCATACTGGACGTGTCGGTCGCGCGGCTCAACAACCACCGCGCGTGCGTCAACGGCATCGCCTGGGCGCCGCACAGGTACGTGCCACCTACAGCGAGGTGATCATACTGGACGTGTCGGTCGCGCGGCTCAACAACCACCGCGCGTGCGTCAACGGCATCGCCTGGGCCCCGCACAGGTACGTGTTACCGTAGCTGATAGACCATTTTACTGCTTCGTCTTATTATCAAGTTTTTTTTTATATAGTGGCTCGACATAATGGCTTCCTTACGCCTGATGGAAAGCGAAAGAGAAGCCCAAGTCGCTGTGACAACGGGCGGTGGCAACTGGTCAGTTGCCACCGCCATGCCGGCCCAACCCTAACCCCCCACGAGCTCCAGAAACCCTACTCACCGGCAGAAACACGACCCAGAGGTCATTTGACTGCGGTATTCTATAGGTCGGAGGTCCTTCCCGGACGGGCGGCTCAATTCGATCGAAGATTCGCTATGCCCTACCTCTCTTTAAGTTTAGTTATCTTGCACTAGATGTCAGGAAATATATTATGTCTTCTTCTGGTGTCAATGGGAATCCAAATTAAATAAAACCCGTCCAAAACTTAGCGACTAGGACACCGCTGTCGCGTCGCCACATGTAGGTGCCTGGTCCTACCTGGTCCCCACCTAGCCGTGCACGTGGTGGGTCCATGGTCTGCATTCGTACACCACAGTCACAGCCACACACAGATGTAAGGGAGCGGCCTATCATCTTTTCGCTCCAAGCCAACCTCACCTGCCCGTGGTGCATCCTGCCGAATAACAAACGAGGCGCTGGCAACCGACTGGTGGCGGTATAACCATCACAATTGAAGGCGTAGCTAAATACTAAAGACCGGTGACGGGCAGCAGAGTCACCGGAGCAAGAAGCTACGCCCAGCGATCGCCAACCGGCCTGCCCAGCGTGGCGATTATGGGTATATCCTCCATAGTCCAGCAGTGGACTGTAATAGGCTGATGATGATGATGATGAGTCACAGCCTGTACGCAGCATCTGCAGCGAGGAGTAAATATATGTAAGATGAATGTACTCAGAATCGGTAGTGTAAGGGCCAACTCACACTGGCGCAGAGTCGAAGAGACGCGGCGCGTCATGACTCGTGAATCCATTCGATTCCAGCTGAGCGTCGAAGGGCGAATGCGCGCGTCAACGCGCTTCGACGCGCGTTGCCATATATGTCACCGGAAAATAGCAAGAATCGTAAGTTGATCAATTTCCTAGGTAGTTGATTAACTTCCGGAAAATAATAAATGGCAGTTGAAAATTTTTTAGTTTTAGTAAATTGATCATTTCACGGGGTCTTGCCGTTAAATAATCCGACGAAAGTGAGGTGAACGCTACAGTAAGTTGATCAATTAACTGAAATCCATTGCGTTAAATAATACATTTCAACTACCGTTTGTTATATTCCGAAAGTTAATCAACTAACTAGGAAATTGATTAACTTACGATTCTTGCTATTTTCCGGTGACATATATACATAGCACAAATTTGTACTTAAATAGTAGAACGATAAAGTTGAATATTGCTTTAGGCGGAAAAAATCGGTAGTGTAAAAGTATATTTTGTTTGATGAAAAATCCTAACAACGTAAACCACCTTCCGTTCTTTCCAGCTCGTGTCACATCTGCACGGCGGGAGACGACCACCAGGCGCTGATATGGGACATACAGCAGATGCCGCGCGCGATCGAGGATCCGATCCTGGCGTACACCGCCGCCGAGGGTGAGGTGAACCAGATCCAGTGGGGCGCCACGCAGCCCGACTGGATCGCGATCTGCTACAACCGGCACACGGAGATCTTGCGCGTCTAGGCTCCGCGTGACTAAAGGAAGGATGCGGTGTTGCCATTATTTGGATTTGTCGCTAAATCTATACAGGTCCGAGTCGAAATCTTTTGTTTTTTTTTATAATATCGCGTGGATGTGTTGCCATTGTAAAGTGTTTAGAAAAATCAAAGCGCAGTTGAGTGTTCTCTAAGTTTCTCGGACGTACAGACTGACAAAGATGTTTTGACAAGTGGGTTCATCCATTTTCATTGTTGTAAGAAAAGTTTTGATGTGCAAAAGTAATACCATACTACTACAAATTTTCGATACATTTATAAGTGACAAATATTTCATGTATTTTAATCTAGCGATTTATCTTCAATGGCAACACCGAACTGAGTGCATGGGCGTAGCCAGCAGGGAATGCCCCTCCCCGTTTCCCGAAGAAATCTCAGGAGTTAATGATCCCGAAAATGAGATTCTGGCTACGTCCATGTCTGGATGATTTTAAGACTGATGGTTGACAGAAAGCCGTGGGATAAAATAATAATATTACTAACTTGAATATATTGATTTGCAATACATATGCAAAATCAGAAAGGTGATAGTCTATTTTTAAGTGACTCCTAGTTCTTTGAAATCATCTTTCAGCATCGACTCTTCCGTATGGATATGACTAAGAGACCTTCAAGAAGCAAGCCTATAAATTTCCCAAGGGCCGGCACCGCACCTTTTACATAACATGCTATAAGAAATCATCGGAAATGCCTTAACGCTTACGCCCCCCCAAAGCGCGCCACGGCCCTAAAGGCCCTTTAACGACAGCCTGGGATACCTCGGTAGTATTCTATGATAGTTCGAATACTACCGAGGTATCCCAGCCTGTCCCAACCTCAGGGCGCAAGGCACGGAGCTCACGCAAGTCCCTTTATTACAGACAGTTTATATAATACATAGTAAAGATATCTATTTTACTTCACGGCTTTACATGCTCTTTGAATGTTGAATCCATATGTATTATGACCTAATGAACACAATGTTCTATGTATGATTTTACTTGAAAATGTAAATAATTAAATCCCCATTTCCCCAAGACTTTCAGTTCATGGAAATCATGAATTCGTATACTACAAGTTTGTAGTTACACAACATATTGTGTAATGTATTCAAGTAGAAACTGTTCATGGAAATATGGAAGGATTGTCTCAAAGTTTTTTTTAAGTATAGTGGAAAGTGTTTTTGCAATATTAGTGTGTGATAACAAGGTCTGTGGCCTGTGGTGGTAGGCTTATGGCCTTAATGAATTGATTAGAAAGGTGACATTCTTTTTTAATTTTTCAAATCAAAATTCACATTAAAAAAACTGCAATGCCACAGGCACAAGTATACCTACAGATATAAATTTATTTCGTGTGTAAGTATATGACATTTGTCGAAATAAATCATTCTTATCTTTATTTCCCACATGTGCAGTGTGCAATAACACGATTTTTGTAAACACTATTCTCGTTTTCGTGACGTAACATAGGGTTAAATTAAGCATAAATAAAAAATTTCAACATGTTTTATCTCAATAAAGGTAAAAAAAAACATTTAAGAATGTCACTCATTTGATCGATCTGTTGTGGATAAAGTGTGGCATAACAGAAATGTATATTTTGTATATGTATTATGTCCAAAAAACTGTAAGACTAAGGCAATAGAAATGGTAAATGCCTGGCAAAAAATCAAAAAATTGCATTTAAGAATATGTTTGGTGAATGCATATTATTATGTTTGCTTCAACTGACCAATTTTCCTCAGGCTACTCAATACTGCTTGCAAGAGCATTGACATTAGGTACTTGAAAAGAAATCATATGGACAGGGTTTTTGACACTGCCATTAAAGCTATAGGTACCAAGTGTTAGGTATACTATTTTGAATGATAATTACCTGCCACAATTGGATTTATACAACCAAACTTACTTCCATCTCAAACATTAAGAAAATCTATTTAATTTGGGTGTAGTGCAACGAAGGATTAAGTCCATCCCTAATAGGTAGGGAATCAGGACGATAACAGCAGAGAGCGGCAGAAAATTAGTGGCCTGATTAATAAGATTCCCGTTTTAGGACTGTTTCGTGATGTCAGTAAATATTTTTTTTGTACCATTATGTTCCTTGACTTGTAACCAAACATTGAAATGTGTTTGTAAATCTAAATGTTGTTTAAATAATTACTATTAAGACTAGAATAATATTAATTTATATACATCAGTAGTTATAGGTTTCATACATTATTGAATAAATAAATTATGAAACATAATAAAGGCACTTTATTCTTATAAAATTAATGTTGTAAAAAGTTTGTACATAAAATAAAATTAGTATATAAAACGGTTATTTACAAGGGGGGTCCAACTTCATCATCCAGACTTTTGGCCCAAAGCAAATTGCTCATAAACTCTCAACAGGGAATCAGGTGTTCTTGGTTTAAAATCCTTCAAGACAAGTTCAAAATGCTCCATGATCACAGCTGGACAGTTTAGGTCATTTTCGAGCGCCTGTAGAGCAGCTTCGTGGCAAAGCGCCTGTAATTCAGCACCAGAGAACCCTTCAGTTCTGCATGCAAGACTGTGAGGGTTGATATCATCGCTTGTGGTCATTTTGTTTAATTTCAGTTCTAGAATCTGCAACCTCGTTTCAAAGTCAGGTAAAGGCACGTAAATAAGTCTGTCTAGGCGGCCGGGCCGGAGCAGCGCTCTATCGATCTTATCGGGCCGATTGGTGGCCGCCAGAATCGTCACAGAGTTCAGAGGCACCACACCATCCAACTCCGTCAGCAACTGAGCAAGCACTCTCTCGTGCACGCCTGCCTCGCCCGAGCTCCTCTCGCCACCTATAGCGTCCATCTCGTCGAAGAATATGATAGATGGAGCCACTTGCCGTGCCTTAGTAAACAAATCTCGTACAGCGCGCTCAGACTCTCCTACCCATTTCGAGAATAATTCTGGGCCTTTTATTGATAGAAAATTAAGGCCGCTCTCTGTCGCCAATGCTTTCGCAATCATTGTTTTTGAACAGCCAGGAGGACCATAGAGCAAAACGCCGCTCGGCGGGCGTATACCGAGTCGCCGAAAACTCTCAGCATGTGTCAGAGGCCATTCCACAGCTTGGCGAAGCTTTAGCTTTAGGTTATCCTGCCCGCCGATATCTGACCATCTCACGTTTGGTACTTCTATCAACAGCTCTCTCATTGCACTGGGCCGAACCACTGTCAATGCTGCTATTAAATCCTCGCGCTCTATAATATTGCTAGTCCTTTTAATGCATTTCATTGAAGCTTGTGTGCATAAGTTCACTAAATCTGCTGCTACATAGCCATGGGCCAAATCGGATATTGAATCAATCACTTGATCAGACACTTTACTAGGCAAGCTTTGTAGAAGACTGTATAAAATTTGCTTCCTCCTTATTCTATCTGGTATAGGGATTTCTATCTCCTTGTCTAACCTTCCAAATCTCCTAAGCATAGGATCTATAGTATCTGGCTTTCTAGTTGTAGCCAAAACAAACACTCTGCTGCTCTCCATATGAAGACTGTCTAAGAGTGAGACAAATGCAGATGTAACTCTTCTCTCTTGCTCTGTGCTGCCAGATGAGCGTTTCGGACAGATAATCTCAATTTCATCCACCAAAATTATACTAGGTTCATTTTGAATGGCTTTTGAGAAGAGTGTTTTCATAGTGGATTCTGTTTCACCAAAGTATTTGCTAAATATAGCAGGACCATTTAATTCTACATAGTGACAGTTAAGGTTTTCAATCAGATATTTGCATATTGAGGTCTTCCCAATGCCTGAGTGGCCATGGATGAGCAAGCCTCTCGTTGGTTGGAAGTTAGCAGCCAGTACTGGGTCGAAAGATATTTTTATAAGAGTTTTCACCTCATCCAAAATGTCATCTACCCCTCCTAAGGTAATTGGTTTCTTTTTTACTTTCTCCACAGTATCTTTTTCCATATTCCAAATTGTTTTATCATTTAGAACATACCATGTGTCATTTGAATTTGCTGTCTTCTCATCTGATTTAACGTTTATTACTTGTATCTCCAGTTTCTTACCAAAATAATAATAAACAAACACACTCCCTATACATACAAAGTTATTATAAAAATGCTGCTTCAAGATGTCGCAGATATCATTATCTATTTTATGATTCTTCACTCTGACTGTGAGGTATGTAGCTTTTGGAACCTCCCCTTTTAGCACAGAGACACTCACTTTTTTATTGTCACTGCACCATGCTCCAGACAGATCTGAAACAAGTATGATATTAATAATATCTATATTAAACCATAACAGCAAATATTACATCTTCAAGTTTCTGAGGTAAGGAGGTAGTCACATACTTAAGTAATACTGTAGATATTCCAATTTCTAAAAATAGTGTAATGGCCCGTTCAAACTAACTAAAACAGATTTCTTGCATATTATGTTGATTTGAATCACAAGTTAGATCTTACCGGCAGCAGGAAGTATAACGGCAGCGGGCGAAGACGTCTTCGAGGGCCACATGCGCTTGACCAACGTTGGAGCCCCTTCTCTGCTCAGTTCCAGCGGGCCTCCTATCACGGCGCCCACCAGTGTCCCCGCCGACGGATGAACCAATACTGCATCTCTAGGGACCCCGTCCAGGGGTGCGCCACCCCGCTGCAACCATGTATGCAACCTCCCATCCTCTACATATGGACATTTGAGTTGATTCTTCGCGCAATTGAGTTCTACATGAACATTTTTGTCGTTTGAGGTTATGATGCAGCCGCAACGTTCACAATCCACCCACAGCGTTTTCTTGGAGGCTTGATTCGACTTTGGAGGCATGATTTCACAAAATTTAGGGGAGATATTCACCGACGACTGTTAGTTTAATAAAAATCTAAAAATAGGCCCGAACTACATCGCATTTTTAGGTTAGAATTATGTCAGATTGACATCCACTTAATTACAATTAATTGTAAACAAAACGCTCTGTTTTATAATTTAATTTTGAAGTAAAATACTTACCACGTTTTTATTCTTGCGTGATACATGAGCTTTTGATTAATCATGGAAAAGAACAGACATATTAAAAATACTTGATCAAGATGACCACCACATAATTTTGCATGGAACTATTCCATTCTATTCAGTTGCTATAAACAAGTGCTACTACCGAAAAAAAAACTAATGTCATTGATTCGTTTTGACATAACATTTTGCTTGCCTGTCTGTCATTCATTCATTTCCTCTCATTTTGCGTTGATTGTGCGATTATTTTTATAAAAAATTAAATAGGTACCAACTTTACGCCCAAATGTTGTCAGTTAAGATAATCAACTGATCAATTTGCCGTAAAGTGGCACTTCAAAGCGTTGTAAATTAGCATTGTACATAGTAGTATTAAATAGATAAGTAGGATGACTCTCGCGGAGTTTTTTAGTTGTTCCCTGTTGGCGTTTGGGGCTCCGCTTGCGATGTTCGCGATGACGGTGGCGAACGACCCGGTGCGCATCATCATCATGATAGCAGCGGCGTTCGGGTGGCTGCTCTCGTTTCTCTTATCGTCGTTGGTGTGGTTTGCCGTAGTGCCTTTGCGGTCTCATCTCGCTTTTGGAATGATATTCGCTGTAACTTTTCAGGTAAGATGATTCACCTGTGCACTAAATTTCAATTTAATAAAGTCATCAAACTAAAAACTTAATGTTTCCTAGATATACTATTATATGAGAATCAGAACTGGACAGAAACAGAGGACCTGTCTGACTGACTCATCAATATTTACTCCAAATTATATAAAGAATCTTGTGTTTGTAGTCAATAATATATTTCAATATCTACATGAATAATTTTTTCCAATTCTGTATTGGGTATTTTAATCTTAATTAGCAATAATAATTAGGTAAGATTATTACTTTACATCCTAAAATCAACCTAAGTGGCGATCATTAGGAGAGGCCTATGTCCAGCAGTGGACTGACATGGGCTGATGATGATGAATACTTTAAATAAATTCTGTTTATTACAATTTAACTGAATATGTACAAGCACTGTTTGAAATCGTAATAAATAAAATCCAATTATTTTTGAGGGAGAATTTATATCAATTCAGAATGGAAAAAATATTTATTACACAATAGCTAGTTAAAAAAGTATATATGTCACCGGAAAATAGCAAGAATCGTAAGTTGATCAATTTCCTAGGTAGTTGATTAACTTCCGGAAAATAATAAACGGCAGTTGAAATGTATTATTTAACGTATGTATTTTAGTAAATTGATCATTTTACGGGGTCTTGCCGTAAAATCATCCGACGAAGGTAAGGTGAACGATGATTGGTTCAATGGCTCACGTGGCGTTATCCCGGCAACCAATCAGGGAACAGTGTATTAATTTACGGGTAATAGTGCACCGTAAAATAGAACATTGAGCAACGATTGGCCCATTTGAGGACGATTTTACTTGTATCAAAATCGTAAATTATTAAATGACTGTCAGGCTACCGTAAATTGATCAACTAACTGAAATCCATTGCGTAAAATAATACATTTCAACTACCGTTTGTTATATTCCGAAAGGTAATCAACTACCTAGGAAATTGATCAACTTACGATTCTTGCTATTTTCCGGTGACATATACAAAATCCACAATCAATTTTCAGGAAGCATTCCGATACGGCATGTACCGGCTGCTGAGAAAGACAGAGGCTGGGCTGAAGGAGATATCGGAGAACCACGAGATTGGCAGCAACAAGCTGGAGATGGCTTATGTGTCTGGACTGGGTTTTGGGACCATGAGTGGTGCCTTCGCTTTAGTTAACGTACTCGCAGACTCGGTAAGTCTTTAACAAATTTCTTTTAACACATTGTTACTTCTACTACATACTCTAAAGAGTCCAAAATTACTTTGAAAATAAACTAAAAAATACTGATATGACCAGGATGATATAGAAAAACTACTTAAGAAATGTTGTAGGTCATGCTGTATTTTATAAGTTATTGGGAAATATGATTTTTAATTTTGTTATTACCTCCGATTTCAGGTGGGACCTGGCACATTAGGTCTGCACAATGGCACAGAGTACTTCTTTGTGACAAGCGCAGCTATGACCCTCTGCATGATCCTCCTCAATACCTTCTGGAGCGTCATATTCTTCAGTGGCTGTGACGAGAACAACTACCTCAAAATAGTTTGGGTCATCTTGTCTCATTTCTTCGTTTCGTCATTAAGTTTATTGAACCGATTAGAACTTTACTTTGTCACAATACTGCCTTCATATGTGGTGTTAATCATCACTGCGGTTATCGCATACAGATGTGCTGGTGGGACCAGCAAAAGCTTTATCGAAAGCTTCACTGTTAGGTCATAGGACAATTGGGGTGTAAATATACTTGTTGACCTCTTATTAGTTTAACGCGGACATGACACTCATTTTGTACAATTGTTGAACAGATCGGTTATAATGTAAATAATTTGAGACATTAAGACAGATGAGATTACACATATGCTTAGTAAAATTAGAGGTGTAGTCGTTTATTAGCGACGTCGAACCCATATGTTATCATAAAATAGAAAGTCCTTGAAATAGTGATAGGTAGCGTTACCTAATATAGAGTTCTATTTGAATCGGTGTGAATTCTGATACATAAATGTTCTCATTGTCAAGACTTAGTAGGTTTAGAAAATCTGTAAGATTTATTACGTCATTTTCTTCTTAGTGCTGATTTTTATGTCAGATGAAAATTAAATGTTTGATTATTGTCTCTAATATTTAACAGTTCTAACTTTTATCAACCACTTTATATGCTACTTCTTACACTAATGAGTCGTTAAGTCTTGGTTATTTGGGGTGAATGCTCTACTACAATAATATGATACTAAAATAAGATGTATAAGTAGTACCTATGTGGATATGCCTATGTCCAGCAGTGGATTGCAAAGAGGCTCTGAAATGTTGGAAAGTACTTTTCAGAATGTGATAAGACAGTAAGATAAAATTGTGTATATGCGATATAAATTCCTAGGAGATGGGATGTATGAATGTGGTAGTGAAATGATTTTATGGGTATTTTATGTTATACAGATCCGAAAACTAAAGCTGGCACGTTCACAATACTGCACTTATGCAATTTCCCTACACAGTATGTTTAAATAGATGATTTTGATTCATAATGCACTGCGCGTCGATCACACGTGATTGACGCTAACGGTTGAATACCAAAAAAATCATGCTGTATTTATAAACAGTAGCAAAAGGAAAACTACAACTGTCCCCTTCACTCATAAGCTAGACCACACGCGAGAGAGACAGACTAGAGGTAGACTTTTCATGATGTGCAAGCTGTACCACAGCACGCCGCCCGCTTATTCACAGACTATACAAGCGCATTTAACCTATACGAATGGTACTGTGCCTGTGCAAACTCTTTAACATAATAATTATGTAGTTGTACTGTTTTTAGCTTTCACCGTGACTACCAGAACTATAGTTATTAACATGTTCAGTGCGTATCTTTTATCACAGGAACAATTGATTTTCTTTTGTGTCTAGAACTCTTGGAGCTAAATGTTTAATGAGATTTTTTTGTGTAGGTACCTGATTTTTGAGGCTCCTATAATTTGGCACTATTGCACCGAATGACTTATTCACAGACTACACAAGCGAAACAGGACAGACAGGAAAGACAGGAAAAGAATACAAATGAGCATGACGAGAGGTTATTGCAGCATGAAAGATGAGATTAATGAAAGAACTGAGAGCGAATGTTTGTGCCACAAAGACATTGAATGTTCTCTGGAAGTCCACAAGAAACGGGTAAAATTGAATAAAGGTGAAAGAGCAGGTCCCAAAAAAAAATTAGATTATGTTGGACCAGTGTATGTAAAGAAAGTGAAATATTATGCCAGAATGTTCAGCCACAATCAATGCAGTTGGAAGGTAATCCTATTGTTGAAAAATATATAAATATAACGATAGTAAATTGTATACGTAATTCTGGTCTAGGTGTTGAAAATCAGCCTAGTTAAGTCAACAGAAGCAAATTGTACTATGGTTTGAACAAGTTTCGAAAATAAAGGATGCAACTTTTGTGTTTGAACTTTTTGAGTGTAGAAAGTTTTCTTTTCTAATGTTTCTGCTACTTAGCAATCACAATGGAAAAATAATGAGCTTGAAGGAAATAAGAAGCAATTTATTTTAGAAAGCCTTAGGTTAATGAAAATGTAAAGTGAAGAAACTGGTGTAGACTTGATCATCTGCTTCAATATCATAAGTATGTACAAAAATAATTCACTAATGTTTAAAAGTATTTATTTATTTTATGCCTTAGATATATAAATTATTACATTAAGTAAAGAGATCATTCCTTAGTGTTGGTATGTTAATTCTAGTTCTAGTAAATGATGGACGGAACTGAATTTATTGTCGTAACCCTAACGTCATAATAATGCTAATCGATTTCCGGCGTATTATAAGACAAATGAAAAGATTTTTTTACAATATAAAGATTTAGAACCATTATTTTCTTTTTTCATTACATATCTTTGTACTTTAGCACCTTTCATATCATCAGAATTTTACTGGCTGGTCAATTGAGTTACTTATTAAAAAAACAGATTTTATTAAACAGTCAGTGACTTTGACTAGGTACTATTATTTTTTGTAAAGCTTGTAACTTGTATTACAAGCAAATGACTTGCTGTAGTGTAATAATTAACTTAATAATTATTAAATTTTATGCATTGCACAAAGGTCCACCAACCCTTAGCTAACAACAACATACCAGTATTTTTACAAGCTTTACAGGAAACAGAAAAAAATCCGCAGTGTTGGCCGATATAAGCGCATGCTGTCACTATTTTTCCAATTATGGCTTCCGATTGCCTAAAAACTGTATCACTTGACCAATGTTAGGCGCGCAATGAGCAGCTTCATTCAAAGGCATGTAAAATGTGAATACCTCCAATTTTCGACTTGGGCAGTGTTATTAGCTAAGGAACGATTTAGACCTTCAGTGATATTCTATTTTAATACATTATAATAAAATTATTTCTTTAAGTTTAAATATTAAAATTACCAAAGTACTTATTCTTAAGAGTGACGTAGTCTACAGTGTTGGTTCCTGGTTTTCTTCAGCAAGTTGTGTTAGCAGCGAGTCTACTGTCCACACGGAGTCTGCTGTGTCCATCTCCACTTGAGGTATGTAAGATTTGAGTATTTCCAGAGCTGCATCCACACCATCCACAGAGCCACTGATGCCTCCGCCGACCTCTGCTAATGTGTTAACTGTTTCAGTGTCTTTACGGTCATTTCTGGAAAATAAATAATAAAACTCATAATCACAAAGTGATAAGTATGCTATGTTATACTTTATACAAAAAAGTTTGGGATTACTGGTGTTGACATGCCTGGTGGCTCAATAAGGGTGTTTCAAAATGAAATTCCCAATAGATGGTGCTAAGTAGCCTGTGGTTCAGCTATCATGTGATTGGTCAGTTGCTATGTAAATGTCAGTGCCATGTCAAAATGAACCAAACACATAACAGCTGCTGCATGTGTGGTGCCATCTGGTGGCACTGTAAAACCTTCATCTTTGCCTGAACCAAGGTGATGAACATTTGTGGTACCTACCTAGTTCTGATATACATAACACAAGTGCTTAGCTACTTACTTTGGGATTGATGGAACAATGTCTAGCTGGGTACTCAACTGTAACATGAGTGATACAGTAAAGAGTTTCTATTGTGTATGCATGTCAAATTTATGGCTCGCGACATCACTGGAAGGCTTTCAACAAGCGTACTCATATTGCGAGCTGTAACTGTAACCTAACAGCACTCTTTGATCCAATCGTCACAGGCTCGTGAACCACATACACACTATGTTTTTTGGTGACAGTACATGCAACCATTACAGTTACGGCTTGCTAATGAGAACCTGGCTTATGTGATTTTGTCTGATATTTATTTCATCATAATGCATGTTTCACTTACACTGGTGGCATAGATATTTCCTTTTCCAATATATCTTGCAAGTCATCCAAATCTGGTATTGTAGGTATATCATCACTGGTATCTGGTGACTTCTTTGGTATAACATATTCTCTATAACAAAAAATGTGTAGGTTAATCTAGAATTTTATTGGAACATGATATTAGTTTAGTAGAATCAGAAGTATTCAGAAGATAAAAAAGTGATCAAAGATATAATTATGTAGGTAGGTGATGTGATGTCGGAAATTTTTATGTCCAACTTTACTTTGTTTTATAGCGAAAATTTTCGATTTCTATGCCGCTCATAGTGCCCCTAAGCCTATACTCTGACCAAAATGTGTGTTTGTTCAGTGTCTTTTGTATCCTATCACATAGGTACCTACCTATCACATAGTCCTCACTCATCATAACAAGTGTAGAGCACTTGTCAGTTACTTTGATATCGGATCAAAGTAATGTGACGTAATCTGTTAAGGCTTATAATATTTCGGTCAGAGTGTAGTCGTCGTCGAGCTTAGGTAATCTATACCTTATAAAAGACTAGCTGTGCTCGCGACTTCGTCCGCGTGGAATAGTTATTTTTTCCCCTTTTTTTTACATTTTCCATTATTTCTTCGCTCCTAATAGTTGCAGCGTGATGTTATATAGCCTAAAGCCTTCCTCGATAAATGGTCTATTCAACACAAAAAGAATTTTTCAATTCGGACCAGTAGTTCCTGAGATTAGCGCGTTCAAACAAACAAACTCTTCAGCTTTATAATATTAGTTAAGATAATTTAGTGTGAGGGCTTATTCGATTGCATTGTTAATACTTACTTCGCTTCTATATGCGTCCCTTCGGCCCATACGCCTACTTTCTTAGGTTCAGGCATATTCGCATTAAATGAGTCGTTCATTTTATATCTGTTTAAGTTAGAAAAATCTTTTAATTGGAATTAACTTCAATACTTCCAAAATGTTGTTTTTGTTTTGATTTCAACATTTCAAGTCGAGCGAGTTTTTTTTTGGTTGGCCATATTGACACTAGTTTTTTTAAAGTGCATTAGTTTCGGCTCTGGCTTCCTTTGTTATCTATGGCTCAAAATTGGTTGCATTGTTCTGTCTGGACGTTCCTATTTCTATTTATTTTCGGAAATAGCTACAGCAAAATTATTTTAAATTACCTGCCATTTTTTTACCAAACCCTTACGCCCCTTTTCAGCATATGTTTTGTAAAGCACCCCAGTGTTCTTTTTTTTGTTGCACCGGGTGAAAATGCCGTTTACGGCATAGCAGGTATCCCGCTCGGGGGAGCAGCAGGACCATGCTTGTGAAACCATGGAAGTACATAATAAGTAGGGTCATGGAGGCAACAGTGACTCGGTCGACTACAGTGGCTCAGTCACCTGTCGACCTGAAGGGATAGCAATAGCTATTTGACTGTTTTACCGATTTGAAGGTCTCTGTACCCGAGTGCGTTTAATCCAGATTGCTCGCGGGTCGAGCGCCGTGCGGAAGTGTGAGGGAGTGTTTTTTGTTTTCGCGCCCACAAAATTACATTTTAAGGAGAGTTTCGATTGTTTTCATACCTTGGTTTGTTGCTATAGATAATAGCCACGATATTTATCGGATGGTAGGTCTTGTATCAATTGCCTTTAACCCATATTTTAACTTATTTGTTGTACATCTTGGTTGTTTTGATTAAATATTTTCAAAATGGCGTAGAAGTACACAGTGACTCAATTTTTAAAGGTACACAGTTGCTCATGAGCCACTGTGTACCTTCCCAATTTCAATACTTTTGTAACTTATAGGAATTCAATATTTTTTGAACTAATATCGATTTTTGTTATTTTATGTATAGGATGCCACGGAAAAAAACCGAGAGGAAAATAGAGAACATTCCGCATGAAAAAATTAAAGAAGGCTTGCAGTTTATAAGGGCGGGAGAATCTATAAGAAAAGCATCAATAAGAGTTAATGTACCGTTTGCTACACTTAAAAGGTATTATTGGAAGACTAAGAACTGTGAGTCACTTGATGAATTGTTACCCTCTGAGTTCGAACCTAACTATTCGGTCAATAAAATATTCTCCGATAGCCAAGAGATTGAACTTAAAAACTATTTTTCGCATTGTGCTCTTTTATTTTACGGATTGACCGCCAAAGAAAGTAAAAGAAGCCTGTAACAGTTTTGTTATTATTTGTAATAAAAAGAACTACTGATAACTTAGAAATGGGCGTTTTCTTTTCTTATAAATATTGCCAAGTCACTGTGTACCACTAGAGCCACTGTGTACGACGGCAGTGAGTCAGTGTGTACACCTAGTCGTCCACAGTGGCTCAATTATCATTTTTTTTGTTTTAGGTTCCTACTTTGACATAAGTAGTAAATAATGAAGATTCATGAGTGCTCAGTTACAGTTTAATAGTGTATCTAAAATGTCAGCAAATTTTAGGCCAATATTAAAGCGATATCAATTTTTTTTAAGCTTTTGAAAAAAAGTGAGTCACTGTTGCCTCCATGACCCTACTACGTCTGTGAGACTCACTCCGCCGCTAGATGGAAGCGAGACGGAGAATACCCACTCAAAACCTCGGTTTCCATCGTCAATACGATGCGCCTTGGGTGATAGTGATGTTGGACATGGCAAAGCCATTATAACAAACTTAACTTATTAAACTTATATGTGAAAGGTTATTAATGAAAATAAGGTTCTTCTAAAATAGATTTTATTTTATTTCTTCATAGAATAAAAAAAAATTACAACACTTTTAAAACCGACATTTGTAATGCGATACTGCACCATTAAAAATCGTAAAACATACTCTAACCCCTCATTCATAAACACATAAACCGCATATTTTCCTATCCAACTCAACTCCTCTCTCCAAGGCATTTGATAACTTGGAAAGAAAGAGAATGAGAGAATGCTGTTGAAACATTTATGGTAGGGGTACAATAACACATTTAAATATTTTGTTCTCTTAAAAAATTATTTCCATGATAATTTTATTGAAACAAAATCTGCATGCACGGACGGTTCAATGGACCGAAAACATTTTATAGTATTTGGTTCGAAAAGATCATTACAAAAATATCTATAACTAGATTAACTTAAACATATGCACAAAATCTCTTTATCGTATTACCGTGTATTACTCACTATTCGCCAAATTTCTAACAGCACGCCCGGACAACTTTTATTATATACCTAATGAAGTCTTGCTAAGTCAGAAGCGTTGCATTTTTGTATGTACACAGACAATCTGTCAAAACAAAACTCGTTTAAATAAAATGTATATTTCGTGTGGCCTGTAAAAGGATAGATTGTTATTTTTTAAATGCTGGAACATATGCAAAATATTTACTATTAATTTTATGCGTACATACATAAAGGTATATGCAAATCTTCTAATCCCTAGCAGGACGTCTCCACCATAACTTACGGCCGTATTCACAAACGTTACTATGCGACGCGCGGACGCAGTGCCCAAAATCTTATAGGTTTTGGGTACCTGTGCGTTCGTGCCACGCATAGTAACGTTTGTGACTACGGCCGTAAATACTACAAGCAAGATGCAAAGTCGCGAGACGACGACCAGACCACTGTCGAAAGCTCTCAACAAACCACTATTTTACAGTAAAATAATCAGATCGCAGTATCAATTGCAGCTTGTAACTCACTCGACTACATTCCTTGCACAATCATTATCCGATTTAAGATCACTCGTCCCACTTCAATTAGATTGCGGATTCTCCTTGATATGAGCGCTGGAAAATACATTCGAAACGTGTAAAGGTTATCAACCGCTCTGACGTATACAAATTTTCATTGTATTTTATACGAATGGTGATGGACAATAGTGCAAGATCGACTCACGCTTTTAGCGCACACAAGGCCTTTCTATCCTTGATACATTTCTATGGTTTCCACATTTCTCTGCACATATAACATTGAATCGATGAGAGATGATACAACGGCATGATACTAAACGGTTATAGGTAAATGTAAAAGAGGTTCGAACATTTTAGTAAAGAAGTTGGCATACCTTGGAGATTTCTTTACCTACTATAACCTTTTGTATGTACGGATCAACAAAGATGTTAAGGCATGTGGGCGACATTGCCATGAGGGCGTGGCTGAAACAAAAATGTCTAAAGTGACAATTTTAATGGCGGGAATTACTATTTATAGTTCCAATTTCGGCCACCTGTCAAATCATACATGTCGGTCTGTAAAATCACATTTTTCAAAATGGACTGAATAAGTTTATTAGCTGGTATGGAGGTTTGATCTTATTCAATAAATTAACCCTTGATCGCATTGGGAAGAAACGAAATTTTAAAGTGATAATTTATACATAATGATAATATATCCATCCATCTTAACAACATAGTACTTGCACACGGATATCCATACAATGTTTCAGTAAAACTTAATAATGTACTTTACAAGCATTCTGTCAAATTATAATAAATACAATATACAAGTACCTAATGTCGGGGGCTTGCATGTACATGCTTATACATATTAAACAATATATAAATATGCAACCTTATTTTTAATGGCTGTTCTCAAGCAGGAAAAATTGTATGTTACGATGATTAGAAAATGTTTTTTTATAACAAAAACGGCGATTTAAAGCCCAGCCTTGTACAGTACGAGAGATCATTACTCCCGCAAACAATTAGTTGAAAATCATCGTACAAGATGTTATTATTACTTTTAAGCTATGCTTTGGATTTTGTGATATTTTTTAAATTTTGGATAAGATACCAACATAAAATAAATAATTTAATGCTATTATATTGATCGAGCACAGTGGCGAGCCTTAGGAGAGGCCTATGTCTAGCAGTGGACTGATGTGGGCTGATGATATGATAGTGTTACCGAAGGCCAATCATTTACTGCAAGAAAACAACCATTAATAAAGATGTTATATAGAGCAATATACAAATTCTTATTTCTCATTAGCATATACCTATCATCTACCATCTAAAATCTGTTCTTAACCTTCAATACATACAACAGTTTTTATTCCGTAGGAATCACTATAGAACCTGTAATTCATAAAAAATGCTTTCAAAAAGCGTTTGGAAGACCCTTTAAAACATCTACCATAAACATCCTACGTCTGGGTATGAAAAAAAAACAATATTTACACTATTCATTAAAACTACATTTTATAAATGCTCAAGATATAAAACATTTATCGTACGCCACGCCGTGCTATCCCTATCCACAATGTCTATTTCGAAACTTGAATGAATGTCATTCAAATTTGACATTAATTGTACTAGACTAATGTCAAATTTGAATGATCGTGCGTACATTTCGGAGAGAGTTCCGAACGTATTTGTGGATAGCCCCGCTGGTTCAACATTGTTAGGGCTCGTTTGAGGAAACGAGGGGGCTCTCCCCCTCGAGCCAATGAATCCAAACCCCAATAGTCATTTCTAAGCCAATCAGAAATGGTACTGAATAAGGATTCATTTTTACCCTTAGTTAGAAATCCATTCGCAAAAATTCTAAATAGATGTTTTTGTAACAACATTACGTACAATCCCTGTGATATTTGTAACCGCTAGACTTTTATAACTGCCGACACATGCAAGCAAGGAAATAATTAAAACGAATATTTCAATTACTCTCCATATTTTCTATAATTAAGACTTATATTTCATTGATCATATGTGATGATTTTTTTATATCTACGTCTCTGATAAAGGCACTTGGAGGTATTATAACAATGAATCAAGATTTTAGTACTATGTAACAGTATGTGTTAATAACTTGTGTACTTCTGTTCATATTGG
Source organism: Conogethes punctiferalis (assembly GCA_031163375.1). NCBI lineage: Eukaryota > Metazoa > Arthropoda > Insecta > Lepidoptera > Crambidae > Conogethes > Conogethes punctiferalis. The sequence continues at coordinate 5,136,976 of CM062077.1, read as the reverse complement.
GCGTGCTTTAAATGCATTAAATCATCTAGACTTGAACATAAATGGCGAATTTAACCATCCAAATATGAACCTTATTCATATATAGTGTTGATATTGATAGTGTTAAAAATGCAATAAAGATTTCCGACTGTACTCGATGTTCCAAGAAAAATAGACTAATTAGTTCAGCCCTGATGTATATAGACCTTTTGAAGTACTAAAATTCTTTACAGAACTAAAGATTCTCACGAATATACAATAAGAAAATGATACTGCAACACTAAAATATACAAAAAGAAAATGATGCAGCGTAATAAACATATTCTATGTAATTAATAACACCAGTATTAGTGCGCCACATTTCCTAAAATTCAGCTGTAATGGCATGAATGTGTAACAAATATACAAGCTTTGATTAATGTGATTAGTATTTTCCATTCATTTCACAACAAACTTTTGATCCCGCACATACAACAACATGTGTATGAACATGTCTGTTTGTATTGGTCTGGGTGTTTACTACGTATAATATGTACTTATTTATTCACAAAAAAACGTATCTATGTAAGTTTATCAGTTGTCTAGCACCCATGGTACAAGCTTAGTTTGGAGCTAGATGGCCATGTGTGGCCCAGTGTGGCATGTCTTGGGTTATTTTCTATTTATTTAATAGAATGACAACGATTTCTTGTATATTGTCTCATGTTTGGACTTAAATATTCGAGATGTTGTGTTGCAATATCTTGGGTTTTTTACAACATTATAATATCCTTATATTAACATTACATTACCCTTTTACAAATGCAGTCAAACCCCGCATCTTGTAAGTCGTAAATCGTCTTGTGTCGTTAGAAATAGAAACAGATAATAAAATACGATTCACTTCTTTGGAGATCAAATATTTACAAATATCAAACAAGACATTATGTACTTACAAAAGCTTAAAATCAATTATAATAATTTATTATTAATTCAACACAAATTTATCCAACGCTAGCCTATCTAAATTTAGTTTAAGATAGTAATATGGATTTGACGACCTAGTCATGCCGATACAAGGCATATTCTTTATTTTTTTTTTTACATTTTTCCTTATGCTTAGGACATGCAAAGTTGTATTCTGTTTTTTTGTATGGTCAATGGTAAAAGTACAACCATTTAGTATTTTTTAATGCAATCGATTTATAAGTGCTTTCAAGACTTCACTCTCGTTCTATTTTAGTAGCATAAAGATTTCATAAATATGTTTTTTATAAATTGAAATCGCGTCTATGGCTGCAACAGGTTTCGCGCGGAAAACTGGTCGTTCGCTGTCGCTGCAGATATCAGAACGGTAGAGCGACACATCGGTAATGGATTTAAAGTGCTATGTGTAGCGTGTCGCATATCTTGTCGCTTCCAGGGTTGCAACAATTCGCGCGTGATCATTGAGCACTACATCGGTCACGGATTCAGAAGCAGTGCGTTTTGTAGCGTGTCGCGTATAGGGCTGCAACAGGTCGCGCGTGAAAAGCCGGTTGAGGCTGTCGCTGACGATCGACGTAGATATTACAACGGTAGAACAACACATCGGTAACGGATTTAGAGTGCGTTTTGTAGCGTGTCGCGTCTAAGGCTGCAGCAAGTCGCGCGTGGCGAGCCGGTTGAGGCAGTCGCTGCATAAGTCAAAACAACAACAACAAAGTAAGGGATTCAGAATGAGGGCTTTTTATAGGGTGTCGCATATCACGTCGCGTCCAAGGCTGCAACAGTTCGTGCGTGAGCACAACATCGGTAACGGATTCAGAAGGAGTGCGTTTTGTAGCGTGTATCGTGTCGCACGTCCTGTCGCGTCTAGGGCTGCAACAGGTCGCGCGTGGAGAGCCGGTTGAGGCTGTCGCTGACGATCGACGTAGATATTACAACGGTAGAACAACACATCGGTAACGGATTTAGAGTGCGTTTTGTAGCGTGTATCGTGTCGCACGTCCTGTCGCGTCTAGGGCTGCAACAGGTCGCGCGTGGAGAGCCGGTTGAGGCTGTCGCAGACGATCGACGTAGATATTACAACGGTAGAACAACACATCGGTAACGGATTTAGAGTGCGTTTTGTAGCGTGTATCGTGTCGCACGTCCTGTCGCGTCTAGGGCTGCAACAGGTCGCGCGTGGAGAGCCGGTTGAGGCTGTCGCAGACGATCGACGTAGATATTACAACGGTAGAACAACACATCGGTAACGGATTTAGAGTGCGTTTTGTAGCGTGTATCGTGTCGCACGTCCTGTCGCGTCTAGGGCTGCAACAGGTCGCGCGTGGAGAGCCGGTTGAGGCTGTCGCTGAGGTCGGCGCGGTCGCTCAGCAGGAAGCTGAGGTCGCCGGAGGTCAGCTGCGCCTCCTCCTCGCCGTGGTGCGCGAGCAGAGTCGCGAGCGACGGGGTGTTGCTCGTACTCGCCCGGGAGTCCATCTGCAGAGACACAATAGGGAATCCATCATCCATCATCAGCCTATCGCAGTCCACTGCTGGACATTGGCCTCTCAAGTTGCTCGCCACCTAGGGCAAACATCAGGAGGTTATACCCATAATCGCCACGCTGGGCAGGCGGGTTGGCGATCGCAGGGCGTAGCTTCTCGCTCCGGTGACGCTGCTGCCCCTCATCGGTCTGTGGTATTTAGCTACGCCTTCAATTGTAATGGTTATACCGCCACCAGTCGGTTGCCAGTGCCTCGTTTGTTATTTGGCATGATGCACCACGGGCAGGTGAGGTTGGCTTGGAGTGGAAAGATGATTCTACGCCGCCCCCGGCCTGGGCGTCGCCGGAGGGCATACAACGCATTGTATGCCCTCTGAGCCTCTCCTCCGTGCTCCGAGTGGTAAGCGCGGGGGCGCGAACCACTCAATGGGGCGTAATGGTGTGGTGGGTGCAGCCACACCGTTGCACGAGGTCCGCCCGGGGCGCACTCAAACGCTCCCCGGAAGCCGGGTGTAGGGGTATTTGCCCTCCCCGGACCAGAAGTGCCGGCCGCTTGTCATCTGCGGCTGGCTGGGGCAGGCGGGGATGTGGCCGTATGCTTCGGCGCTACCCGTATCCCTGCCATTTGCTGTCCACTGGCGACACAGGGGGGTTTAGTGGGTATGCCCTCTCATTTTGGGAGGAGTGGAAAGATGATAGGCCGCTCCCTTACAATAGGGAATATGCATGACTTTTTCATGGATTTATTGAGATCTCTAAAGATTCCTACACACATGCCGGCGGCAATGCCGCCGGGTTCATGCCGAGCGGCTATGCCGCCGGCAATACAAGCCGCTGGCACAAGCTGCCAAGCATCATTCCGGTTGTGACAGTCACATAGAAATGCCGGATACGAACTGACGCCGGCAAGCCGCGTAACCCGCCGACAAACCCTGGCGTTACAATGTCATCGGGTGCACAGCGGCTGGGCTGGCGGCTAGTCGGTCGACTTCAAGTCTACTGGGTAGCTTCTTCTGTACGTAACTCACCTGAGTGTAAATAGGCTGCTGTTGCCCGACGTCCCCCATAACCGGGTCCATAGTGCCCTGCATGCCGAGCATGTTGGCCGGCATGTTGGCGGGCATGCCGGGCGACATGCCGGGCGACATGCCGGGCGACATGCCGGGCGATATGCCGGGCGACATGCCGGGCGATATGCCGGCGGGCGGCATCGGCATCATGCCGGGGGACAGCGCGGGCGAGACGCAAGCCGCGTGCGGTGACCGCACGCCCATACTCTGCATGTGCATGCCTTGTTGCTGTGGAGAGTAAGTAAAGAAAATAAGTACATAAGACTTTATTAATCACTTCTTCTAAGGTGAAAAGAATCTTAACTAATATTATAAAGCTGAAGAGTTTGTTTGTTTGTTTGAACGCGCTAATCTCAGGAACTACTGGTCCGAATTGAAAAATTATTTTTGTGTTGAATAGAACATTTATCGAGGAAGGCTTTAAGCTATATAACATCATGCTGCAACTATTAGGAGTGAAGAAATAATGGAAAATGTAAAAAAAAACGGGGGAAAAATAACTATTCCACGCGGACGAAGTCGCGAGCACAGCTAGTACATAATAGACTGACTCGGCTCATTTGGTAGTGACCTCTGGTTCTGACCCAAGGGTCGTGGGTTCGATTCCCGCACATTAAACAACATTTATGTGCATGAACATGTCTGTTTTATTGGTCTGTGTGTTTAATTATCTATTTGTTTACTAAAAAAAAGTTTATCTGTTGTCTAGTACAAGGTTCGGTTTAGTTTGGGGCTAGATTGCGATGTGGGGCCCAGCGTGGCATGTCATGGGCATTTATATTTATACCTGGTGCATATGATGCGGGCTGAGCAGATGCGGGTGCTGCGCGTAGGGCGCCGCCAGGCCGGGCGACGCCGCCGGCATCAGCGGCGAGCCCGCATGCGTCTCGGGGGACATCACCTGTGGACATAGTCATTTATCATTATAAATATCTCATAGGTAGGTAAATAAAATTTTACCAGCCGCCCGCGTAGTGCCAGCGAAAGATGTGGAGAGTAGCTCGTGAGCCCCTACTGAGTGGCATGTAGCGTTACACTAAGGCCGTGGCATGTAAAGTTAACATATAGCGTGTAGCGTGTGATGTGTATATCGTGTGGCATGTCTGTAACTGCACGTGGTGCGGCTCGAGACCGAGTGGCACGAAGCGTAGTACTAAGACGTACTCTAATGACGTATTGCGTGTATCGTGTGACGTATTGCATGTATCGCGTAACATATCGCATGTATCGCTTGAGGAGTTACCGTATCTGTACGTGGTGAGGCTCTGGACCGAGTGGCATGTAGTGTAGCATTAAGACCGTGACGAGTAGCTTGCATAAGGCGTGTATCGTATGACATATTGCGTGTATCGTATGACATATTGCGTGTATCGTGTGACGTATTGAGTGTATCGTATTGCATGTATCGCGTGAGATGTGACCATATCTGCACGTGGTACTAAGGCCGCGACGAGCAGCGTGCAGGTGGCATGTATTGTGTGCAGTGTGCAGTGCTGTAACTAGCCTTTTATGCGCCCAGTGGGAGCTCTCAAAACTGCGCCCCTGAAAAATGTGGTCTGGTCATTTCTACGCCCCTCCAGGGTCTGTGCCCTGTGCCTGGGTACCGCTGGCACCTCCTAGTTACGGCACTGATTGTGTGACGTATTGTGTGTATCGTATGACGTTTCGCGTGTATCGTGTGACGTAGTGCGTGTATCGTGTGACGTAGTGCGTGTATCGTGTGACGTACTGCGTGTATCGCATGTATAAGACGTTACCTGGACATGGTGCGGCTCGGGCGAATGCGTGTAGGGCGGGCTGACCCAGCTGACCTGCGACGCGTACGGCGCCTGCGCCACGCCACTGGTGCTCGCTTCCATCCTCCATTGCTGCACACATACAAAGTGAGGTAAGAGGATTATGCCCATATTTTTTATACCACTAAGGTGGCAATAAGTCTACGGCCTGATGTTGAGCGGTTACCACAGCCTATGGACGACTGCAATACCAGGGGTAACATAGGCGCATTGCCTATTATGCAATATGAATGTGGTATTTAGCTAAGCCTCCAGTTGTGATTGCTTGTGATGGTTATACCGCCACCAGTCGGTTGTCAGACCTTACTTTGTTATTCAGCAGGATGCACCACGGGCAGGTGAGGGTGGCTTGATGGGAAAAGATGATTATGAATAATGTTCGTTTCTTACCTGATCGCTGTAGGGTACGCCCATGGGATGAGGAGGTGTCCTATCTGTGAATAAGAAAAATGGTTGATGTTACTTATTAATTACCTTCCAAATACAGAATATTCATATATTGTGACGTGGATATTAAATAAATAACCCATCGACATCTAATCCTAAACTAAGCCGAGGCTTGTACTATGGGTATTAGACAACTAAAACTTACTTATTTTTTTTTGTAAATAAATATTATACATAGAAAACACCCAGACCACTACAAACAGACATGTTCATGCACACAAATGTTTGTACTGTGCGGGGATCGAACCCACGACCCTTGGCTCATCTAAGCCAGTCAATATTATCTTAAGGATCGGATATACTTTGGGATCGGGACAATGCATGTGTTATTATTTATTTATTAACAGTAATAAATAAATAATAACACATACGCGTTTTTTAATTTAAATAATACTCACTTGGTTCAGCCTTTATCGCCATCTCCGATAACGATCCTGAAACACAATAATACAAGGGTTATATTTATGAAATATGTATAAGTATAAAATATGTTCTAGCTCAGTAAATTTTTATACAGCGTATAAAAATGTACTGAGCTAGAACTTATACTACGTTACTTAAAATTATTTAAAACAATAACCTAAAGCGGCTATACAGGATATTTGTTTATCAAATAAACACAATTTTTTTACGCTCCAATATCCTCTACACTTGCAATGGATACCAATTTAACTCACTTACCCCTTACATTAAGTTACATGAGCACTGATAAAAAAATAATCCTGTATACAAAATCAAAGCATATGCATGCATCTAGGGGTACATTCTATTTTAAGCTAACAAAAGTTGTACAATCACCACCAAAAGTGTAATCCAAAACAAAACTAAATAACTATAACTCTATGTGTAACTAAGTATTTACAAAACTAAAAAATATTAAGAAAATACCATGCAGCTCTTGTGGTAAGTAATTTTCACGCTAACATGAATATGTGTGAATAAAATAAAAGAAAATAAAAACGAAAAAAAAAAAACTAAAATACAAAACCAGTTAAAAAAACGTAACATAAACAACCATGCCACAAAACACATCCGTACCTTGAGTTCCCATTTCAAGGGAATTTTTCGTTGTAATTGTAATATAAATAAAAGAAAACATCTTTTAATTAGCAATATTAATATAGAATTTTTGCGTCACTCAAGCTACTACACAGGATCCAATTTGTTTTGTATAAAAATGTAAAAATCTTATTAAACCACCGGGCCACAAAACCGCTCAACTCTCGGATTTTGACAAAAATATAATGTTGAAGAAGTTTTGTTCGCCGTTAGTCCATTGATTTATAATTCGATAGAAAATAGAAATATTACAGACTATGAATATTACAGATTGCTTGCGATGTAAATTCATCTAAAACTTCAATAAATATCTTATAAAATTTAATGAAAGATATGTTTTGCATTCCAAAATATAACAATGCCCGACTGTGCTTGAGGACGATTATCAAATATATAATCTACACATCTTTTTCAAATATCGTCACTCTGAGTTGTCTGAGCATTTAATACCTATAGACAAGAATAGCGCCAAAATATTACAACTACTAATACATAGAATCCACTTAATCATTTCCGTATAAAAAATTAACAAATAAAATTTATAACAAGAAGAAAAAATTAACGACATTCTATAAATATTAGTCTAAAACAATCAACAGCATTAATTTTGAAGATAAAAAATATGTCGTCTTCTTCTTAAAATATTGGTAACGTAAGGTAACACGAAAGAAATATTTTAATTTTGCACAATAATTTAGGTCTAATCGAATACAATTTGGATAAGTCCCAAAATAAATACCTATCCTACTTTAATTAGGTAGTTGTTTATATATTACTTTTTGCACAACTATTTCTTTATTAATGTTAACAGCACACATATCCACATTAGCACTTAGGCCTAGAGGCAAAATAAATTTTTGTACTTAGAGCACTTTGCGCTGCAGACTTGTGCACTATGACGTCATAGCGACACTCTCAGCTTTTAGCAAGTCAATTACTTGTTAGAGTGCAGTTAACACATTGCCTACTGATGTCAGTACTGTATTTTTTCATTTGTTTGCTTATGAATGTAATATGTAGTTGGATTAGAAATTGTTCAATAACAGAATTACCAATATTTTGTAAGATAGCTAATAATATTATTGTGCACAGGAATTTTGGGCTTTAAATACTTTATTTTTATATACTTAATAATTCAATTATTGACAAAACTTTATAAGATTACGTGACAGAACGGTTTCTATGTAGAAAAAGATCGTTAGAAGTATTTTATTTGTACATACTTTATTAATTCTCTAATCTAAGATAACCATAACAACGTGTTAACTGCACGTAATTAAAATATATTTGCTTCCTTTAACTACTTTCCATTAAATGTAAAAGCAGGTCTTAAAACATAGCATAATAACTATATGAATTAAATTATGATATCATAGCAAAAGTTAAATTTACCGACATCCTACAAGGAAAACAAATTTATGTACAGTCGTGATGACAAGTCGAAAGTAGGTTTCACATAACTGCAAACTCATATCGAACGACTTGTTGTGCCATCTGTACTTATAACTCAAGTGCCTAATACCTTTTCTCTTTTCAGATACATACACAATAACGAAAATAAATAAACATGATGTCATTTTAAAATTGTTTGGAATCGTAAGTCATTTGGTTTACGGAAATTCGAAATTATTTCTGCATTTACATTTGATAGAATTAGTTCTGCATTTGACTAACGATTCGAAACTATTTTCACGTTTTAAAAATAATATCGACAGTGTTGACATGTAAAAGATAACAAATAATGATACCTATGCAAAAAATTAATATGAACATTAGAAATAAAACAAGATTACAATGGTAAAGTATTTTGTATGTAAATGATTCTAATAAATGCATCGGACATTTCTTCGTAATAAAAAAAATTGGGAACTGCGTTTTAGACAGTGTTGTACTTTAATCTGTCGGTAGTCGAGTAAAAAAAAACAAATTACCTATCCATTATTATAATTGACCGCTTCTAAGGCCTAATTCTTAATTTACTCGGTCAAAAATTTAAATTCAAGGCAAAACATTTACAAATTAACAATATTTTACTTAAAATACGATAAAAATAAGTTACCATTTAAGTCATACACATTCCTACACCACATTTATAATATAATACGTAAATTGTTAGACCACCACCTTTCGTCAATTCCATTATCTATAATAAGTTAAATAAATAATTGTATAAATAATACTTATAAATATTGTTAGGCGAAATATAACATTATCTTACTTGTAGATACAAAAATTATTTTGTATGCATGTAATATACAATTTGTTAGTAAGTATACATAATTGTTGTAAGAACCCACATAATATTATATAAACCCAATCATATAGCCCAGATTTCTTTTTACAGAGAATGTCGTATTACACTTTAAAATGACTGTATATTATGTTGTGTCCTCAAGTTATTGGCCCAAAGTGTATACAATATTCTCTATAAACAACACCTATACAAAAGTACATATCAGCACACTTACTTTCATCATACTCCTGTAAATTGTACGACAGTTTCTTCGGTCGTTTACGGCCTAGTATTACGTCTTTATCTAGAACATACCAATTAAGACATTACAAAAATTACTCATCAAAAACCTTAATAGTGAATTGATTAACTTGCATTAAACGCAAAAACTTGCTGTAATCGATATTGTGGCATGTAAGCTGTTGCATTTTAATGTCATATCGGTGGAAAGCTATGTCCGCGATTAAAGCATAAAAACAATATGATATGTATTACATCGACAATAAATACCGCAGGGGCACATACATCACTATGCGAAAGATTAACGATTATCCTCGCGCCAAGATTTTGCGTTAAATGATAGTTAAAATAAAATACAGTTTAAGTACGTTAAGAGTAAACGACTTATTAATTTAAAGTTGGCAAAATTTGGGAGACAATAATGGGAAAAATTGCCACACTGTTCACGGAAGGAAAATACTATTGGCAAAGGCGGTCGCCATTTATCTTAAACTATTTAGTGATTGTTAAATTCGAATTCCACCCGCCTATAGTGATTCGGCTTACTCCTCATAGCATTTGCACAACAAGCCCTGGAGCAGTTTCAATACGCGCTTTAAGGAATCATAAAATATATCCCAATGTTTTGGCAAATTGGACGGGGAAGTTTCTACATCTATTTCAGTAGAGAAAATTGGGGCCTTGGTATGAATACTCACCAGACAATTTATGGGTTTTGACACTGTTAGATGTATAACCACAAGGTTATGAAAAATTGGTCAGTTGGTCAAAATTACGACCCTGAATATTACCTGAAATCTAAAATAAGTAAAAATGCGTATGTCTGCAACATAACTGCACGTAAGACTAGATTTCAATAGACTAGAAATTTCAGATCTAGGAATAATATGAGTCGACTTAGCTTAAAAATAGCTCAGCTGCCTTCGACTTAGATTAAAACTTAGCTGCCTTAGGGCACAAGATTTTGACTTAATCTATATAATAGACAAATTTTAGTAATACTTTATGCACGACTAGTTTATATTTAGTTTTAGCTGCTGATATTAGAGCACCATATAGTCGAACTAGTTTGACGCATCGTTGTACTAGTTTGAGTTACAACTGATACGGGTATCTTAGATCAAACTAGACTTATGTAATAACTTCGTCTAGATCTTCCTTAATGTAGAGAGACAAGACTAAAAACTAGACTTTATGTTGACGACTAGGCCGTACTACTATATAGTACGAAAGGTTGTGGCATCTGAAGTTGGTAACTGCAACTAGTCTAGCCATAGAGATCAACCAAGATTAACTCTATCGCTAGATATAAGTATACTATCATTATCTTTTGAATTAACCTCGCATTGCTAATACTAGTAGATATTTTACATCATACTATATAGTAGACTAGCTAGGAGTGACCTATATAAGCCTAGATCAAACCACACTATTAGTCAACTTTTGCCAAGAAAAGCTGCACTATGTTAGCTCTGGTACTGAAACTGGCCATATAGATGCAGTTACACTTAGATGGCAAAATTAGAACACCATACTAGTCTGAGTGGGCTTAGTCCAGTAAACTAGTATACTAGTTTTGAATCTGAAATTTCGATATCGCTAGATTTAAATGCGACATTCAGAGCACCATACTAGTTAAAACTAGTTGCAAGTTTAGTTGCGCTAGTACTAGTTCTGATTCTGAAACTTGCTGCCGTCTACCGGTGAATAGTAACAACTGGTCTCATCGAACTCCGAAACGGTCGCGTGAGGAGCGACGGCCATATATAGAGCGTAATGCTCCGCGTCAGTGAGGTCCAAATCGTCCTGAAGCTTCTTGAAAGCGGATGCGTCTAGAGCTAGGACGCTCTCGGCGACTAGGATGGTGCCTCCGTCTGTGGGGGGGAGCGGGGCGAGGCTGGCCGGGCGGCGGAGGGAGGTCTGAGAGGCGGACTTGTCGTCATCGGCGTGGAGGGATATGTGCGTGATGCTGTCGGCGTAGCTTAGACCGGCGCCGGACGCGTTGTCCTTTAACGAGGTGTGCGAGACGGAGGATTTGAACTTGGAGGGGCGCAGCCCTGAGACGCTGCTGACAGACCGGCCGACCGGCTTGGATTTGCGGTCCTTGCGGCCCTCAGAATTAACGCTGGGAGCGGGCGACTTCTCCTTTCGACGGAAAAGGCGCGAAAAGAAGGATCGCTTCTTGACCGGCGGCAGGGCAGGCTCACTACGAGCGACCGACAGTTCGGTGCGGTCTCTCTTGAGAACCTCCGGGTTCCTCGTCACCGGCAGCTGTTTGCCCGGCTTGAGGATGCTGTCGACGGAGGTCTGGCTCGTTTTGAACGGCTCGGTGACCTTGCGCACACGCTTGGGGGGCAGAGGGGGGGCCTTCTCGTCGTCCGTGTCGCGTTTGAGCGGCGCGAACTCGATTATTGGACCCCGATAATGTTGCGGGACCTGGACGTCCTCGTAGGGCAGGTCCGGCTCCACTATCGAGATGGGGTTCTTGAACGCGAGCTGGAGGCTCGTGTAGGTGCCGGCGTCGTCGAAGTCCTCGAGATCGTCGGGGCGGTCGAGCGCGGTCATGTTTTCTAGACGGGTGCGGTTCTCCGTGTATATCTCGTCGAGCTCGGCGACCTGGTCGAGGAGGTCGTCGAGGGACTTCTCGGTGGGGTCGGGGGGCTCGCCGTTGGGGAGGGTGGAGGCGTCGTCGGAGACGTTGACGCTGAGGCTGTCGCTGGTGGAGGAGACGAGCGCGTCCTTGTCCTGGGCGGGCTTGTTGTTGTTGGAGTCGGGGGCGGGGGCGGGGGGGTCGGAGGTGGTGGGCGTAGGGGGGGAGCGTGGGTGCGCGGCCTGCAGCAGCGCGGCGAGGTCGGCCAGGTCGGGCAGCGGCTTGCGCGCGGTACCTTGCGCCTCCGGGATGTACTCGTAGTTGAACGCGTTGCTCTTGGCGCCGTCCGACAGTCGCTGCAACTGGATCTGCACCTGTGGGGGGAAGAGGAACAGAGATTCAGTGGAGTTTCAGTAGTCTTCTGACGCAAGTTGTACTGGGTAGTTGGATAATTGGGGGTTCAACAAACGGATGCGTTCCTAATACTATGTCATGCATTTATACACACACCCGGTATCTCCGAGAATTGTGAACCGATTTGGAAAATTATTTATATTAATCTTTTGGTATTTACAATTTTACGGTATATCACAATTGAAGGCGTAGCTTAATACCACAGATCGTTGACGGGCAGCGGCGGCACCGAATCGAGGACCCTGCGATCGCCAGATGGTTTGGAGCGATTATGGGTAAAGTTTCCAGATTGCCCAAATTGGCAAATAAATGGAGAGGCCTCTGTCCAGCAGTGGACTGCGATCTTCATGACGATGATGACTAGCAGCAGCGTCAACGGAGCGAGGCTACGCCTGCCCAGTGTGGCGATTATAAAAAAGTAAAGCCTCCAGATTGCCCAAAGTGGCGTATAAGTGGAGAGGCCTATGTCCATCAGTGGAGGTAGGTGATAGTACCGTGACGTGGTCGCCGGACCGCTGGTCCGCGTAGGGCGGCGTCTTCAGCACGATGGCGAGCTGCTTGTGCACGAAGTCGATGTGCCCGCGGTCGCGCCACACCACCGCGCCCTGCTCTTCCCGGTAGAACCACACCTCGGTGTCTTCGCGAGTCACCTGCCGAAGGATATAGTAATACATTTCTTTTCGGATATACTGCAATCATATCAATATGCTATGCTCTTGTATGGGGCAGAGACGGTGGAGTGCGAGGAGCGCACGATGAGCAGATCCGTCATGGCTTTGTATAGTAGAGCCTCAGGGCTGTGAACCTTACCGAAAAGGTCACAAAGCCTAATGTCGACTGGCACGCACCTTCTCGCAGAGCAGTATGATGGTGGAGCCGCCCTTCATTTAGTAGAACCTCAGGACTGTAAACCTTTCCGACATGTCCTCAAAGACTAAAGTCAACTGGCACGTACCTTCTCGCAGAGATGTATGAAGGTAGTGCCGCGCTTCATATACTTAGTAGAATCTCAGGACTGTAAACCTTACAGACATGTCCACAAAGACTAAAGTCGACTGGCACGTACCTTCTCGCAGAGCAGTATGATGGTGGTGCCGCCCTTCATGGAGCCGGCGCAATGCGAGGACCGCACGATGAGCAGGTCCGACATGGCCTTCTTGTCGTAGATGACCTCGGAGACGACCGGCTGCAGGGCCCGCTGGACCTTGTAGTCCTTGTCCGTGAGGAACACTTGGAAGCAGAGCCGGACCGCGTTGAGGTCTATACTCTGCGGTTGGCTCCGGTGCGCGTAGCCGGCTGGGGATAGAGAGACGGTTTACATAATGAGGGTGGTTACATAAAAAGTGTCGAGGTTTGGTTTGTAGTATGGTAAGTAAGCCGAAGTAATAATACTCTTCGGACCGAATCTAGGCCAATCTCCAAAAAAGACTAGTCAAGTAATCAGGGATGTATGGGAAGGGTAACGAGTGAGCGACCCATCATCTTTTCGCTCCAAGCCAACCTCACCTGTCCGTGGTGCATCCTGCCGAATAACAAACGAGGCGCTGGCAACCGACTGGTGGCGGTATAACCATCACAATTGAAGGCGTAGCTAAATACCACAGACCGATATGGGCAGCAGCGTCACCGAAGCGAGAAGCTACGCCCTGCGATCGCCAACCCGGCTACCCAGCCTTGCGATTATGGGTATAACCTCTAGATGTTTGCCCTAACTGGCAAACAACTGGAGAGGCCTATGTACAGCAGTGGACTGCGATAGGCTGATGATGATGATGAAGTAAGCAGCAAATATTAAATCTGTACTCTGATAATCGAATACGACGATCGAAAGATCTCAGGATCGATATTTGAACCCGATTGGAAAGGCCATGCGCAGGATCAACGGATTACGATGCACTAGGGGTACGGAGTACGGCACAAGCCAACTGACTAACGAGCTACTGAATACTAATTTTACTTATAAATCAGCCATTATTCAGAACATTTTGGAAACATATTGGGTTACGATAATTATAATATTTCGGTATCAAACCGATCAGGTTAGGAGAGACAAAGCATTTCGAATTCGAGATTATGTATTTGTAGGTTCAATTGAGATTGCATCGCATTCCACGATTATAATTATATTCATAGGTATTTAAATTTGAAAGGTATTAAAATGATAGATGCCTATCAACGCGATATGAATTAATTATTATCATATCACATTATTCTTTTTATTTATTTATTATGGTTTGTCATCAATAGTTACCATAATGATAGGACGAGATATCGTACTTATAATATGATTGCATAACCAACAGATAAATATAGAACGCAATCTTAATGATTGCAAGTACTTAGTATAAGTATATCCAATTATTAGGTGTTATTATTTATATGCGAGTGGAAGATAATATAAAATAAACAAAGCGTGGGCCGGACATGGCATTAAATAAAATGGCCATTAATATAAACACTCATCTGCATGCACTTTTGATGTTAGGTTCACCTTTAAAGTTACCGAGATCAAAATAATTACCTTAATTAATAATATTATTCGAAGATCGGTCCTGTTATTAATAAAACTTCGGATACGGATTCAAATTCGAAAATTATTCTTCATCTTTTTCTTAACCTAAACGATTAAAGGGTGATAATGCACAGAATTTCCGTATAGGAAACGTTTCCGACATATGTGAATGTAGAGAAACAGGAGTTTTTTTTATCATCATGGCATTAGACTGACCGCCCAGGGACGGTCAGTCTAATGCCCACCAACCGCCTCCTAAGCTAAGGGACTCTTAAGCAAAACAAAGTGGCCGCTTTGATATTCATTATTTTTTTAGTGATGTAATAGAGTCATCTAAATACAGGTAAGGGGACTCTTATATACTCTATACTATAAGCCAATTACGCTAACCAAACCCGCTTTGGGACTCTTTAACTTAGGTAGGAGGCTGTTGTTGCGAATTGCATAGAAAGATGAAAGCATTGCCTCCATTGATACGTGTAAGCCAATCACGCTAACCCGTAACCGCGGTACGTGCGGAACGCACGCACCGATTCCGAAATAGATGCGCGGGCGCCGAAAATAGCACGCACGCCATTGTTACCGTTCGCGCGCGATCAGCGCTTCACGGTGCAACTAATTAATTTATATTTCAGTACAATATGGTTAGCAACTAATTGATGTATTTTAGTATAAACGGACAACCCTAATCTGTAAATTTTCCAAAAAAAAAATCATCTAATGTTCGATACGTAGAGTCATTTCCATCCCTCTATCTATGTATATTTTAATAGATTAAGGTAACGATATACGATGTATGGCTGTGTGTACAATACACATGGCAATTGCAGACCGGTACATAGGAAACACGTTAAGTCTTCTAGTCCCGACCTCTCCCTACCGAAATGTCGTGGTTTTGACGACAAAAATTCGTGAATTTGTGTTTGTACCATGTCCAGGAGTTCATAATTTTATTTGTTTGTATTTAAGTACCTACCATACATAGTTGTTCTGATTC